>JAIVFH010000243.1:0-40348 GCA_025765595.1 Obelidium mucronatum | reverse complement strand
CTGGACAAGGGACCGGAGTCAAGGAGGGTCATGCAACGCGGTCTGAGACTAAAGTTTCTGGGAAAAGGGAAGGATTCGCTGCCGTTTAAAGTGTTGGTGGCAACATGCGATGCAACGCTGCAACACGTTAGTCGAGGCGTTGCAGGCGATGCTTTTTCGCTCGGCCGCCAGTTGATGGCTGTACGCAAAGAATGCTTTGACTTACTTTTGAATAAGAGTGGATAAATATTTTACTGAAGAATAAAGCTATGACCTCTTCGGACTGGACCATCGAAAGCTGGCGCGCCGACGAACAGAACACTCGGGCGAGACAAGCGCCAGCGGGGCTGACTACAGCGATGCACTGTTTGTTGCTGATTTCTGTCTTTTGCTGTTTGCTGTTTGGTTGACTGCTGCGTCACTCACAGCCTCGCTTCTGCTCCCATCCCTGGCCCTGCATCGACCACCCTTTACTTTGCTTGAAGTCGATGATCGTGTGCTCGAGTCAAATGAGGACGAAGCTGCGATTTGGTCCCAGATGAAAGCACTGCTCAAGCAGACGAATCCAATGTAAAACTCCGAAGTTTATAACCTGTTATTCATCACTCATCTCCACAGAAACTGCGATGCTTTTATCAACGCAACGAGCTCTTTTCAAACGCCAATGCGAATGCGCAATACACTGAGCCAATGTCATACTTGGCCCAGAAATCACTCGACTTTTGTTCAAGAGGATTAGAGTTACCCACTGATAAGGCTTGTTCGTATTTGAGCTGACATAGTCAAGCAATTTTTTACTATTGTAACGCGTTTTCTTTTAAGCTAACCAATGGGACCGACAAATGCATCCACGTTCTTGGCGAATCTGAACCAATCGTTGTTGATGCCACTTGAGGAGCAAATGGAGGTTCAAATGCGATACTTGGAAACGAATACAGGTTTTTTTTTAGGCTACAGATTCTTCATTTCTGGATCGCTGATTTCCCACAAATTTAGACGACCTAGAGAGCCCCCTGACCCGTTCTCGATCACTTGACTCGTTTGAAAAGACTCCTTCCACAATGAATGAACCGCCCGTAACTCTCCCATTTCTCGCAAGCCAAAATCTCGCGCTGTCCCACCCACCTGCATCTTCGAAGCGACGTAACTCGAACTCAATCGTCTCCACTCCTGCCGTAGAAAATGAAGAGCAGGAATCTGTTGCAATTAATTCCGATGGTGCTTGGAAGAGTTGAGTCCATCCATTTATTGCATCGAACTCCAACACCAACGACAACAAAACCAAATATTACAGACGTTTTATCCAAATGCGTTGACTCCATAACGTCTCTGCTAAAGGCCGACGATCTTATACATGCAGGAGAACTGGATTCTTCTCCTTTAATTGACGCGCAATCTGGATTTCCAACTCTTGCCGCCATGGAGTCGATTCATAGATCCTTCAGGACGCCTTTTAGATATGGGAAAAGGGCAGCAATTAGTTGAAGCTTTGGAAGAAGAAGAAGGAGATCAATGGACAAAAAGAATTTTGCGTGTGTGCGAGAAAGTGCTGGTTGGGATGTGAATGCATCATTACTTTTGGGAAGCCATCTGCATCAGGAAAGGTAGCAGAAGAGGGACGCAGAAGATGCTGAGGATGACCGTGGCCAGGATGAAACCCCTGAAATTGGGTTTGAGCGAACATTCGAAGCATCCATTCTTGGATTAGAGGCCGCGTGCTTGGTTTTAGTTGTCATCAATGGATCCATTGGCTCAAAGAGGGTAGGTCTTGCCGGCGTCCATGGTGTTTGCTCACAACACGCTAGGGATATGGTGAAGAAACAATAGCTTCGCTTATAGCAATGGTTAAGAGCAGATTTTCCGAGCTTTTTGCTGTTGTCAAATTATATTCTGACGAATCAGGTGATAGCATTTCTTTGATGGTTGTTTCAAAACTGATGACATCCGAGTTTAGATGAAGCCAACAAGAATTCTAGTTTACGCGACCTCCTGGACTCTTCCAACACGAAGAAAAAATGCGTTCAAATCGCCAACAAGCTCTGTTACGTGTTGCGATTGCTAGTCTCTATGTTCTCTCGCCAGAGTCTCAACGACAGTTTGATTATTGCGGTATGCATATTTATAATTCGCGACTACATCTCTATTCTGATTCAAGCAACAGACATATGTGATGTGTATTCCTGCCTTCTTCATAGAATCAAACTCTATATCAGTGTTTATCGGGATGGAGAAAGTTCAACTGAATTGTATCGATGTTGTACGTTCTGTTTTCGCTCAGGCGACTAGCCATCGCATTCCAATATTGGAAGAAATAGCTGGATATCTTGTCAAATTGCAAACCGTAAAACGCGGCATGAGGCTCTACAAGTGAGCTAGCTTATATTATGGTGTTTTCTTTCGAGAATTGACCGATTTTCAAAGGCTCAGGAACGGGAAAGCGATTCAGATGGTCTCTGCCTTAGTCT
This sequence comes from Obelidium mucronatum, assembly GCA_025765595.1. NCBI lineage: Eukaryota > Fungi > Chytridiomycota > Chytridiomycetes > Chytridiales > Chytriomycetaceae > Obelidium > Obelidium mucronatum. The sequence continues at coordinate 37,904 of JAIVFH010000243.1, read as the reverse complement.
TGACCTTAGTACAGAGTACTTTTCATGGCGTAGAAGTTGTTGACACCGTAAAAGAGGTTCGGGATGTTGTTTTGCAAGTCTCGCAAGGTCTAGATTCCATGACGGAAGGTGCAGCGGGACGGAATCAAGAACGCCTAGTTGTAGAAAAGGTGTGACTGTTTCATAAGAGGTTTTGGTTTGTGGTAGCTGAAGAACTTAAGTGTAGATTCTATCAACTGCAAAACATGGTTTGGATTCCGCTCAATCCTGTGGAATATTTTTTTTGAAGTACTTGCTGTCTCGATCGTTCGCCGATAACGCTGGGAAGGAAAAGAGCGGAACGCCCGGACGGAGATCCCTTGTTTCGTCAACAGAAAGCGAATTGAGAGTCATCTTTGAGAACTTGATCGACGACTTCCTGTTGGTTCTTGGGGAACCCGAATGGCCAGGAGCGGACTTTTTGTTGCTGCTTCTGTGCAAGATAATGGTTAGGCAGCCATGATAATTTACAAGACTGAAACTTATTGAGGACACGTAGACGCAAACTTTAGATGACAAAAGAGCTGGCGAAACTGCTCTCAAATCTCTTGCGTTAGATTTTTTAGGGCAATTAACTTCTCGCTTGTGTGCATCAGCAAATATTAAGTCTCTTGGGCTGAAGTTGGAAGGAGTTGCGGACACAACTATAATTGAGCAATTTTCAAATCAAATTCAAGGCTCACTGACAACTGAATCAAATGAACTGAGTATTTCCAAGCTTTTGGGATTGTGGGAAGTACAGTCTATCCTTATAGATTTCTTGAAATTGGGAAGAGACAATGATCTTGGTTACGATGTGGGTGAATTCCGTTTATTGCCTTTTTTAATAGTTGTTAATGCACTCGCTTACAGAGTGCTCGCTCTTTTCATGTTTTCTGTTGGCTCCACTCCTTGTCATCGGCATTATCAAACATCTCAAACATGACGGATCCCCTCTTATCCACTGTCCGCAATATTTTGCTTCAATATTGCGAATCTTTGGATACAAAATTGTCAGCAAATACTTCAAAGTCTATATGGCTGACTGCCCCCGTTTTGCCTGCAAACCTCTCGTCGGAAACCATGCTCAAAATTGGGACGTGGTGCAACTTTCGCCGTTCCCCATTGCAGTCTATTCGGGAAACCCTTTTACAGTATATTCTCGCTTGCTTAGACAGCGATACAGTCACTCTACGAACGCGGTCCTTGAAAGCATTGTCAGACGTCGTTTCAGTGGATGCGACAGTTTTAAGTTTAGCCAGTGTCAAGACTGTAATTTCAAACCGATTGTTGGATCCCAGTAAAATGGTGCGAGATGCAGCAGTGGAGCTTGTGGCCAGTTATTTGATGAAAGACTATAACGAGGTGCTGATTGCCGAGTATTATCCTTTGTTGATTCCACGAATGTTGGTGGGTGTTTCTCTTGCTTTTTTCTCCTTCAAGCGCATCCCTTAGTTTTTGTTTCCAGGATGTCGGTGCAGCGGTTAGAAAACGTGTTATCAAGTTGATGAAAGATTTGCTGGGATCAATCATTTTGAAAGAAGCTAATGATGGTGTTACGATACCGTTAAGCATGATGGACCGTTCTGTTGAGATTGTTTGCAAAATTATGGCTCGCGTGTCTGATGAAGAAACTTCGATTCAGGTATGCCAGGTCCATGGATGGTTCGAATCTAATAGTTGTTCAGGACCTTTCACTGAAAGCCCTCTCTGAAATCTGGTTTGCGCCTTTCAAAATGGACACCCCTCAAATATCGGGGTTGATTCAAAAGAGTGACGAAACAGTTGACATGATTATAGCCCATCTGTGTAAAAGGAGTGGTGCTTATGTGGACCAATCGGTTCAGTGTAAATTCGAAATCAAGTGTCGAATTGCGTTGCTGCTTCGTGTCGCCGATTCCGTCACAGCCGTGAATAATGCTGACGCTATCGGCGATATCATGAAACAGTTACTGGATACTTCCTTGATTAAGAAGCGGGATGTTGTAATTGTGGCAAGGACTTTAGTGGAGTGTTTGACAGATGGTATTCTTGGCGCAGAAGAAAGCGGAGACAAAGTTAGTTGGCTCTTCGTTAGCCAATATTTTTATTTACAGAAATATCGTTTGTATCCAGGATCTTGTTCGGACGTCATTAATTCTTCTCAGCCAAATTTCTCGTGTGCTTCCACAACTTCTGCTTCCTCATATTAAAATGTTCCATACATACCTTAAAAGTGGCGTATTACCTACATTAAGAGGAGAAGAAGAACGATTGGCAAAGCTCCGTGAGGAGAAAATTACGGCGGCAGTTGTTTCCATTCTTGGAGGCGTGATTCCTTGTTCGAACGAGCCCGACTTAAATCTCATGGCAGCGATTGAGGGCGATTTGCTTGCGTTGTTGTCAAGGGGCTCATTGCCTGTAGGTTTCGCGTTTGTTTTAATTGCCCAACTGACACGAAAAAATCAGGCTGTGAATCTTATTGTTCCATGTCTGACGAATACTGTTCACCATGTCACAAAAAACTATTTTAAGTTGACTAAAGTCCTTAAGACTTGTCTGGATAATTTTCAAAAGAGTCGAGCGATGATCGATTCATCTCCAGGATACAAAGGGTGTCTGAACCCAGCGAATGCCAGAGCGATTGCCAGGGGACTAATTATTGTATCGCTTTTGGTCCGCCACTTCAACTTTGATAAAAATCGTGGGCTTTTGAAAGGTATGTTTTTGAGGGCTACAATCGAAATCTGATCCTTCCGTAGATCAAGCTGCGACAGACATTGCTAATTTTCCGAATGTTTTGAACTCTGTCTATGAATATGTTGATCTGTTTGCAGAGCGGGCTTCGTCTCCTGAGCTGAAGGCGATCGCACTACAGGCCTTCGGTTTGGATATTGTTTCATTGTCACACGAAGGACTTATTTCTTATTATTTAGGTAATCTGTTTATTGCCCACCCAGGTCTGATGATCACCAACCGGTCTCAAGGCCTCATGAATAAAGTCTTCAAAACGGGTTTAATCTCTCATCGAATCGAGCTGATTAAAATATTTGTGAACTTTTTGAAAAACGAGCAGATTCGAATGATGAATGAGGAGATGGCCAAAAGTATTTTAATCTTTTTTTCTCCCGTCATTCGTCTACTTATCGTTAAACGCCAACAGAATTACAAAGCGTCAAGGCAAAGAGTGTTGATATCAAGGTTTTGATCGGAGACGCAGATGAAATGGCAGATGCGGGAGTCAGCGGCAGTTTAATACAAATGTATGTTGGCTATATACTGGATGGATTGATGGACACAGACGCCACGTTAAGTACGATTGCCTTTGATGCTGTTTGCATAATAACTGATCAAGGATTGGTTCATCCGCTGCTAGTAAGACATTTTTGCGTCTTTTATTTTGGATTACTAATTTTTCGGTATCACAGTGCGTTCCATACGTTGTTGCAATGCATACCAGCGTCATTCCAAGTGTCCGTGATCGAGCAATCGCTTTATACGATAATATGGCGGAGAAGCATCAGTCATTTATTCATAGCAAAACTGGAGAGTGTGTTAAAAGGGCGTTTGAGTACCGTATGAACTTGGAACGAAGCGCTGTCGAGACCAATGGATTGGTGGAGAATCCTGTATGGGCTTCCGGTTTGTAGATGTATTCGTTTGTACTCTTCCAATTCTTAATTGCAAACTCAAGCCTATATCATGGAATCCCATCTCAACGAGGACGGCTCAGTTGCCGGACAATCTCCTTTAGCGCTTCTATCATATATGTATGCCAAGATTCAAGTGAAGCGTCCGCGCCGAAATGAGTTTTTGGCGACACTTGTTCGAAGTTTTGATATGGATGCAGCAGTTGCACAAGTATGTCATTTCTCTCTTGTTTACCAGTGAATTTTTTACAATTCTTATCTTTCATTGATCAGGACGAGGCTATTCCCTATGGTCGATTTATTGCTGACACATTGGCAACTTTGAATTACAAGAGTTTGGATGAAGTTTTGGGTATTATTCACCACATTTGCCAAGTGCTCTCCGTATCAGGCGAGACGATTTTAAAGGCGATCGAGGAATTGAAAGGAGAAGCCCAGACAGACGAAAGTGAGTGACTTAAATGATTTTTGGCTTTAGATTTGAACCAACTTCAACCAGATCTTTTGAATTTGACTGCTAAAAGCTCGGTTTTGATTGGAATGCTTGTGAATCTGAAGTCCTTTTTGCAAAAGCTTTATGATCTGTCAGAGAGGTATGGATCGTGACTGTCGCATTGAGAATTACACTTATTTTACTATGTGATTCGAAAGTAAATGTCGCCGATTTACTCCATCAGAGTCTTCTAGAAATACAGAAAAGTCAAGACCTGCAATTCGTCAACCAAGCGCAAGCTCCGTGATAGACTGGGCAAGGTGGCCGTATGCTAATCAGAAGATGCTGTCATCAAAAAAAAACATGATGGAACAGTTGGAATTGGTGGGAATTTCCGAACTTTTAATTTGCCTTGATTTAACACCTTTTTGTTTAGTTTGTCGAGCTGATGAACACAGATTATTACGTTGGAGTAGGCCCAGATGATGATGACGATATGTTTGGAGAAGGAGCGGATTCGTCAAAAGATGCGGACGAATCAAACGAAGGGGAAACTGTCGCATCTCCTGTAAAACCAAAAGGGAAGAAACGTTCTTCGATGGCCACCGCCGCTTCGTCGTCAACCATTCCAGCAAAGAAGGCAAGAAGGTCCAGCATAAAGGGAAACAACGGCACCAATCGCTCCAATGCCGTCACTCCTTTCGAATCCCCTGCGCCAGATCGACCCAAGCGAAGCCAGAGCCGTGCGGCATTAGTTGAGCAGTCTGATGAATCGGATGATGAGTAATCGCGGACTACAGTAGTTCTTCAGCATTGTAACCAATAAATTGTAGTTTATTGTTGTTGGTTGCCTTTTCGATGAATCCGACACTTAAATTCCAATGGGTTCGAAGCCGCAGGTACCGATGTATTGACATTTCTTATTCCTCGACAGTCACCACAGCTACGATGAAAATTCGGAACCTCGCTCTTCTCTCCTGATTCTTGAACAGGTTTACAATCCTCACACATACACGCTTTTGAGCAGTACAGCCCATCGTGCTGGTCCGCAAAGAAAGTTGGAGCGGGAAATGAAACAAATTGATTCCATTTCACTTACATAGAGACGCGAATGACAAACGATGCACCAACAAGTTAAATAGTTCATTTGATAATATTCTCTACAGTTGGGGAGCGGCTCTATTCATGGATTGTTTGAAGGTTGTATGGATCTCCATCATGATTTATTTTCTGATCACAAATAGAAAACGACAGAGCATAATAAAGCAATTGAGATAGAATTTTTTTTTGCAGAGCTGCCTGCAATGAATATTCCTTTCGTTGACACAGACTCCAGTTTGGAAACAATTCGGTGATTGTTCATACTCTCGCCAATACGAACTTCTGGATTTTTCACATCATCAGAAACGACGGATGTATTCACTGGGTTTTGCGGCGCGAAAGGACGAACAATGCCGGATTGCTCATTCTCTGGTAAACCAACTGGGACATACACAGGTATCGAATTCGCGATCGTTTGATCGCAAATCTGACCAACTATTCCTGATTCGATAGCAATGCAAACGTGAATCAGAACTGATTCGACAAACGAATCTTGTGCAAGGTAAACTTTGAGGGCATTGGAAGACGTCATCCTTGCCGATGCGATTGATGCCGTTGTTGAACCAAATAAAGGTGCACTGATTTCGTTTTGATTGCATTGTTGGCGAACGAAATTTGATCCATAAGTCAAGCAAATCTTGCAGTTTCCTGTGCAATTGATGAAAAGATCGGGGGCATCAGATGTAGCTGCTGGAGGTTCAGTTGTAGTAGCCGTAGTAGCAATCGGTGTAGTAGTCGTAGTCATAGCGGTTTTAAAACTTTTCGTAGTACCAGGAGCAATGCTACTTGTACGTGTTTGCGTAATTGTTGTTGTTGGTGCGGTGCACCCAAGAAGTTCCGGAGGGGTAACAGCAACGTCTCTTTGCCGAATGGCAGAGGGCCCAGCGCATTTGCCATCCGCAAAATTATTTTTGCAAACAGTATAGCTCAACTTGAATTCAATGACAGCAGATGTTGTGAATTCAAACTTTGGCAGTACAAAGTAAAAGCGTTGCAATTGATCGAGGGCGCCTCTCTTCGTTTTCTGAATGAATAATTCTAGCGGTATATTGACTTTGTCCAAGTATGACACCATAACAGACGTGACAGGCTCTGTTTCAGGAATAACAAAGACAAGACCTGGTGATTTTGACGATACATCGGTTGGAGGAATATATTGGGCAACTGCTGGAGAAGACAAACTGGAACATAAAGCTTGTAGAATGCACTCCATTGCGTACACAGAATTTATGTCGTTGGGAGAAGAACAAAGTGAAGGGCCGCTTTTGGATTCAACCGCACAGTCGTTAAATCCCGAAAGATCCATATTCAAACAAAGAGAGTCCATTAAGCCGACAGTTTGACCCCCCATAAATGCATTCATACCCCGTATCTGTCGTGAGAATTTCAATATTTGAAAATGTTTGTTTTAATGTTGAAATCAAACTTGCATTCGAGAGGCAGGATTTGGAACATTGTACAGAATGAATAATTGCAACAGCCTTTTCGACAATTGCTTCGTTTTTTGCGACACCGCCAAAATCAAGCCGACGTGGATCGCAACACGGCCCACATTTCAAAAGTCCTCCGCAGTTATCAGAAATAGCACCGCACGTGCCAGGAAGACAAGAAGAAAGACATTCAATTGTTGAAGTTGTTAAGGGGCGGACAGTGGAGGCAAGTCCAATAGTCGAGGTAGCAGATGCAGTGGGTAGTCCTGATGTCCACATTGTCTCTGTAGTTTTGACAACACTATCTGAAGTAATAGGAGCATCCCTTGTTGGGGCAGGCAAAGCATCACTGTTCACAGTCGGTGAAGCTATAATGATACTGCTGCTCAAAGAAGCACTGGCATAGGCCGAAGACGTTGACGTTGAATAGGTACTGCTACTCGAAGATGAACTGGCGTAAGTGTAAGAGCTGCTGGAAGAAGCACTGGCATAGGCCGAAGACGTTGACGTTGACGTTGAGTAGGCACTGCTACTCGAAGATGAACTGGCATAAGCAGAAGAGCTGCTGGAAGAAGCACTGGCATAGGCCGAAGACGTTGACGTTGACGTTGAGTAGGTACTGCTACTCGAAGATGAACTGGCATAAGCAGAAGAGCTGCTGGAAGAAGCACTGGCATAGGCCGAAGACGTTGACGTTGACGTTGAGTAGGTACTGCTACTCGAAGATGAACTGGCATAAGCAGAAGAGCTGCTGGAAGAAGCACTGGCATAGGCCGAAGACGTTGACGTTGACGTTGAGTAGGCACTGCTACTCGAAGATGAACTGGCATAAGTAGAAGAGCTGCTGGAAGAAGCACTGGCATAGGCCGAAGACGTTGACGTTGACGTTGAGTAGGTACTGCTACTCGAAGATGAACTGGCGTAAGCAGAAGAGCTGCTGGATGAAGCACTGGCATAGGCCGAAGACGTTGACGTAGATGAAGAAGAAGGAGAATCACGTTTCGCAAGGGCTTCTTCAGTTAAGCTATCCGAAAGTCCATGATCTGGATCAACCGATTCGACAAGTTTGATGCCCGTAAGAAGTTTGAACTGCTGGCTCTTTTGGGATGGCAAACAATTTTGCACCGAAAGAGCTAAGGTGACGTGCGTCTCCGAACTTCCCACCACTGTCAATGCGATACACTTTCCTGCATCGCTGCTGTATCGAATGGTGCTATCGGAGTACATTATAAATTGATTGCTTGTGTCGGCGCTGTATGTAAGGTATCCTCGAGAGTCAACTGCTAACTGAATGCTGAGGTGCTTAACAAAAGGAAACGGAAAAAAATTAACTCTTACTTCATCCAAAGAGAGAAATATCTGGTCGGCGATCTCTGCAGATGTCTGACACGGGTTGAGGAGAACTGGGTGGAGCGGTTCTTCAAGCCGGCTCCAGCAGAGTCCAGGTTTCTCGATGGACTCGATTTGAACTGGTTCATTTGGCCATGAAATGTCAAGACTGGCAACAGTCGCTGTAACCCATTGAGACAAAAGAATGAAAGGGATGATCATGGTCAGGAGTTCCGTATTTGCTTTTTTTTCCGTCCTTCTTTTTTTTAGCCACAGTTTTTTTTTTTTTTTTTTTTTTTTTTTTCATTCAGCCACAATTTTTTTTACATTCATTCCCAAACATCATTTAGCCACAGTTTTTTTTAAGCTTGAGGCCAGATTCATTCCCTCAAACATCTGGATCACCATAGCGTGTTTTTACGGATTTGATAGAATGATGCGTTTTCATCCAAAAAAAAAGAGACAGCTTCAAGCGACCCAACAGTTTGCATATAATCCATGGTGGCATACACAGTATGAGAGAATACATCTTGGGAATGAAATGCTTTTATTGCGTTGCGATCTGATTTGATCGTTCTCTTTTTTAATAATACAAAATGAACAAAAACTACACAGAAACGAGAGGGGTATAATCCATCACAATGATGTGCATCAGAATGCTTAAAATCTTCTTCTTGGACGAGATTTGAATTCGAGTGAAAACGTGGGTGCCAAAATAGACTGTGTAATGTCCGCAATATCCGATGTAGTACTGCTCCTTGACAGGCTTGATGATACAGTAGATGATTTTCGGCTGTATACTGGAGAATCTGAAGATGACGAAGCAGAGAGCGTTGGTGATGGTGGGCACTCGAGAATAGGCTCGCTGGCAAAGATGGTTGCGGGCAAATACGGCGACGTTTTTCGGTGAGAGTTCCGAGCGTTAATCCAACCAAGTTCATCTCTTGTTTTCGATGTGGCTGTAGTAGTTGACGGGATGATGCCAAAGTCTGTCCGTAGGCAGTTCATGGAGCAATAGATTCCATCGTGTTGGAGGTTCTTTTCACAGGTCATGCAGATTTGAGTAAAGTCGGCCATTTCGCTTTTGGTTTTTTTTTTGAGCTTCGGTATGGTTGTGGATAGAGTGGCTTCTTCTCTTGCTCCTATTTATCTTTTTGGATCATGGGGTTGGCGTCATCAATGAAAATGATGCAAAGAGAAATGGTGCAATTCTCACGCGCACTACAAAAAATGATGTGTTCAAATTGCGCCATACGAATAACAAATATGACGAATTAATATTTATTTAATCATTAAGTATTGCGGCATTATCCTAGGCTAAAGCCTTTCGAGAATGTCCAGAAAAAGTTAGTTGGCGAGATTCCTTCCCAACAAGATGTCAATCTGGAATCGCAGTTATAAGTCATTATAAAATTGATATTCGAAAGATTCAATAAGCGTAAGAGTTAAAGATATTTATTTACGGTGCTAATGGACGAATTTCAAATCCGAATAAAGATACAAAAGAAAAACGAATTATTTTTTAAGAAAGGATTGTTGTAACTTGTCAAGGATTAAAACCTCCTTGATCCACGAGACTTGAACTCCAGTGAAAACGCGGGTGCCAAAAGAGAATGAGTCATTTCGAAAGATTCGTTTGGCACAATCCATGATCTTGATTCATTTGAATCTACACTCCTTGTTGCAGATATCTGGGAATTAATAGAGTAGTTTGAAGGCGTCGGAGACGGCGGGCAGATGTTGCGGCGCTTATTCTTTGTTGAAGGGGACCATTGCCCAAAAGAATCGATAGTCAAGGCGCTTTCACTCTCTTGAGAAGAAGTCGAGCAGGCAGAGTTTCGACGAACAGTTGAGTGCGTTGTGATCATGTGTTTGTAATCGGACTTGAGACAGTCCAGAGAGCAGTAAGTCGCTTCGTGGGCAAGCTTGCGCTCACAGACAAGACACCAGTTTGTGAAAGTTTCCATGTTTTTGAAGAATAAGACGGGTTTGTTTTTTCTTTTGGAGAGTTAAATAGTTCTTTCTGTTTTTGAACTGTTTTTTTATCCAATTTCTAATGATTCGTGATGACATGGTGGAGATTTCAAATCCTTCAAAATCGAGTCACAACAAAAAAAACATGCGACTTGACCACAATATGCAACAAACACGTCACTCGTATAAACTCATTACGTAACCATTTAAAGTGATGTGGAACTTGGTTATTTATCACACAATCACCATATAATGAGGATATTTGAAAATAATAATAGATGGAAAAACAGCAAAAAATAAAAAAAATAAAAAAAAAAAAAATAGGTACACGGTGTATAAATATAGGCTGAGCAAATAATAATAACAATAGATACAATGAGTTTTTGATGAATGGTTTGGCATGGACATAGGAATCATCCAGTTGCAGCAACAATAAAGATAGACACAATTATGAGAGAGACGAAATTCCTTTCTACACTCGACGTCGATTGCGTGATTTAAATTGCAACGAGAATTCAGGCGAAAGAAGCCGCCGTGGTGCTGGATTGGCAGTGGTTTGCAGCAGTGCGCTCACGGGTCTGTCGAGATTCTGCAGTGGCAGTGGTTCGCCAGTCGCTCCTTTGGGAAGGCTGCGGTCTTCTTCGCCGCACAGCGTTGAGCAGTAAAGGCCGGGATGCTGTTTGCGCGCTGGTTGGTTGCCGCGATGCAAAGCACGGAAGGCCAACTTACCGTCAGCCGCTTGTCGCACACGAAGCACCAGTCGAGATCCATCAGCCACGTCTATCAAACTCCGCAGAGTATTTTAAATAAGGTGGTTTGAGGGGAGGGGGGGAAAACAAATCCCCGACAAAAATAAAAGAAGCGAGGTTTTTTTGAGATCCTTTTATTGCAATGCATTTTATAGATATTCCAATTGCAAGAAGAAGAGTGTACATCTACTCAGGCGTCGTGGTGACCATGCTGCTTGAGGTTGTCAATGTCGTGGTGCTCGAGTGGTTGTGCAATAGCAAGGGCAGCGGCAACGAGGAGGAGGATGGCTTGGAATCTCATTTTTGGATGTTCTTGTTTATGTGTTACTTTTATGTCGGCTGGTTTCTTGCAGTCTTTTTTATTGTAATCCCTTTGTTCTTTGGTATTCCATCGGCTACTTTTTTTTTTGGCTTCTATTTTTGGCGGATTGTTGTCGCGTGCACAAGTGCACGTTTTGGTGCTTTTGACAAGAAAGCAAATAAAATGAAATAGAGCTTTTTATTGTTTATCCCTTGAGTCTGATGTATATTAAAAGGCGCCGCCCCAAAAAAACCGTGAAAAACCTGTCGTTTGTAACTTCTACTTTCGTCCAGCCGAGTCAATCTTGATTCTGTGGGACTTGTCAACCCATGGATGATCACTTGAAGCTTGAACAAGGGCAAGACTCGCAAGAACCATGACCATCACAATGGTTAAGAATCTTTGAATGCTCATAGGATTCAATATTGGAGTTTTGTTTTTTTTGATTTTTTTTTGGTTGTTGTCTTTCTTTTATCCTTCTGGAAGGCTTGGAAGTTACGACAATAATTTACATTTATATTTGATTATTTTGACAGCTTTCCATCTCTACGCGACTCGGAAGATTATGGAGTTTCTATCATCACTTTGTTTCAAGAAGGAACCAATTTTTTTTTTCAAAGCCCGCTTCGCCGCAATCAAAATTACAAGTTCCAAAAAAAAAATAATAATTTATGGCTGCAGATCCCCCATCATCATCACTAGACCTATCACTACCCATATGGGGCGCCTTCGCAACCCTCATCAAGCTGCTCAAACTCCGCATGTCCAGCATCGCCCTCCCCAGTCTCTGCATGGGCACCGGATTCAATCAGGAATGTTTCCGCCAACTCGTTGTTTCAGCGGCATCGCAAAGCGGCTTCACCAGCATCAAGCAGTTCAGCCGCGTGGTTGTCGATGGGGGACAGGTGCAGCTGATTGACCTTGTGTTGAGTATGGGCGGGTTTAGTCTGATTGTGGATTTGGGGTATGTTGGGTTCTCGCTGTTTAAAGATCTTTCGCATAAATTGGATGCACCTGGTGCTGCTGCTGCTGCTGCGGGTGGTGGGAAGAAGAAGTTGTTGGATCCAATGGATTCTTTGGTTGGTTTTTGTTTGATTTGTGTATTGCCATGTTGTTTGGCTTAGACCCCTAATCCCTCCCATTGATCAGGTCCAGACGTATGTTGAAAGCAATGCAACTCGATCCTCCCGAAAGCTGCGGACCTTGCAGTTGCAAATCAAAGGCGGGATCACTGACGTAGCCCGGACCGAACTACAATCCCAGATTCAAGTCGACTCGTACCTCAAAGGGTTGAAGCTAATGGGCGGAATCGATGCCGACATTGAAGGCTACTGTATCGGTGTCACACTGTTTGGGCTGGGCAACTCGTTCCTTGTCTCTGCCAAAACGGGCGGGAACAAGTGGTTGGATCGAACAGAGGAGTTGATGGAGACGGCCAAAGACTTACCAGTCCGGATTTATAATCGCATGGGTAGTGGGAGTAGTAGCAGCAGCAGCAGCGGTGTGAGTCAAGAAGAGATGGATGAGAAGGAGAAGCAAGTTTCACAATTGGGCGGGATGGTTCAATCACTGCATGAAGAGATTGACGCATTGAAAGGGGAGCTACAATCGAGTCATCAAATAACCGATTTGATGAAGGAAGAACTCAAACAGGCTCAGTGTCAAGTGGATCAACAGGCCCAGGAATTGAGTTCGCTTCGTTGGGATTCCGCCAACGTTGTTGCCCTGCGAGCTGAACTGGATGACATCAAGTCACAGCATTTTACTGCATTGGCGAAACTGAAGGAGAGGGAAACCGAGAACGCTGCATTGAAAACGTCGTTATCGTCGATAACGGCTGAGCTCTATTCTTCAATGACTGCGAAAGCGACTTCGGTGCCTGGATCCAACAGTTTATCAACTGTTCCTGACAATGTCCAAGACCAAATTGAAGACTTGGAATCCGAAATATCCAAACACATTGAAACCATTGAGATCAAGAATACCATAATCAATCAATTGAAACAACAAATCGAAGCCTCAAATACCAAAGCACCCGTCTGCAACCACCATGAAACCGAAATATCTCCTTTAACTGAAGCATTTCATGTGCATGAATCAACAATCATTCGGCTTCAAACAGAGTTATCGGATATTACCGCAAAGTCACCTTCAGACTCAACAACTGTTTTACCGCAATCATCAACAACAACTGCATTGTCTCTCCTCAATTATTCAGCATCAAATGTACAAAACGCAATTGCAACCACAGCAACAACAGGAATGGATTCGGAAACCAATCGAGCCGAAGCAACATCAACTAAATCTGTTACAAGAGACGATAAAGAAGAAACCTCAACATCACAAATGAGCAACACTACCACTATTCCTCTGGAACCCAGTCCATCTCCCGAACCGACATCTACTACTGCCACTATTGTTATTATGAAAAATCTCGAATCCAAACTGGTTGAAAAGGAAGCAGAACTCTCATCTCTGTCGAAATCTACCCAAGAATCATTGATTGCCTTGGAATCTCTAAAAGCGCAGCACGCACAACTTTTTGCGGATCACGAAAAACGAGGCAAAAAGCTACGCAAAAGGGAGAGGGAGGTGAATGAGTTGCGAGCTGCTGCCGCTGCTGCTGCTGCTGCTGCAACAAGGGTTTCTACGTCAGACGCTTCAATCAAATCAAACGACGACGACTCTCAAGACAATAATCTCAACAACGAGACCCGAGAGAAGGAGGAAATAGTGGAGCTTGAAAGCGCCGTTGAAGCCTTAACAACCAAAAACGTTGACCTCGAAACCCAGTTATTGGAATGGAATAGCAAAGAAGAAACATGGAAATCAACCGTCGATGGCCTTGTTGCAGATGTACACAATCTCCAAACAAGAGTGGACGAACTGTTGATTGAAAACAGTCGGTTGCAAGATTTGGAAAACGCGGTTCAGAACTTGGAAGCGAAAACGCAAGCATTAACGGAAGCTTCGCGATTGGATAAAGAAAGCATATGTAAACTGGAAGTGGCGCTGGCGGACGCTGTTGAATCAGAGCGAATCAAGGAGTTGGAAACGGATAAATTGAAAGCCGAGATGGATGTAGCCAGAGTTGAGTTGGATGGCATCAAAGGAATGAACATTGATTTGATTGTGGAGTTGGGAACAATCAAGTCTGAAAGGGAGGGGTTACTGGGTGATTTGGAGAAGCGGAAAAAGAAGCTCAAGAAGAAGGAAAAGGAGTTGGATAAGCTAAGTCAGAGTGTGGAAAAGATGACTCAAGAGGCGGTTGTTGCGAATGGGTATTTGGGGGACAATAAGAAGCTGATTCGTGGGCTGGAAGCAAAGCTGAATGAAGCCAGACAAGTTGTTGAGGAGCAAGGAAAGAGGATAGTGTGGTTAGAATCTGAGATGGTCGAGCGAGTGTCTATTAACGAGGCCTTTGAATCTCTTCGCGCAAAGATGGCGAGTGTGATTGATAACACGGTAACGGGCCTTTTGGAGGAACGCCGTTGTTCATGATTGATGAGGTTTGAAGCAAAAAAGAATCAAAGTCTTACAAAAAACAGAACAAATGAAAAATATATAAATATGCCTTCGGCGATGGCGTGTCAGAGTTTACTTTTAATCTTTATTGTGGTTGGAGGAGGCAATGAAATCTCTCTCAACGTATTAATCATCAATTCACGTGTTGAATGTAATAAATCATCCAAGTCCGCATCAGTTTTCCCAATTGTTGAAATCGGAGGCAAAACTTGAACTCGAACGTTTCCTCCTTTAAAGATTCCTCGTTTGGGATCACAGACATCATAATATGTAGAAATGACAATAGGTACAATCGGTACCTGACCCTCTATTGCAAGACGAAAGGCGCCCTTTTTGAAGGGCAGCATAGAATTGTCTCTCTGATAACTTCTCGTGCCTTCAGGAAACATGAAGATTCCTACCTGTTGAAGAATCAAAAAAACAAGCAAACAGATGGATGGAGAAAAGCACGCACGCACGCACATTCTTCCGCTTCATTTCGCGGGCCACAAAGGCCATTGTCTTTGCGGCGCTCTTTGCGTTTTCCCTGTCGATGAAGATGTTGTCTGCCAGCCACAGAAACAGGCCCATGAATGGAATGTATTTGAAGCTTGACTTTGCCAGGATTGCGCAGTTTGCGGGAAAGACGAATCCGAGCAGCAGCAGATCGAGGATGTTCTGGTGGTTGCTTCGTGCGCCGCGCGTGAGTCACGATCGCCGCAAGCGATGACTCACCACACGAAGACGGCGGGGCGGCGCGCGGCGGCGGCGTGCGGCGCGCCGGCGCCGGCGACGGAAATGCCGAGCGGCGCCGCGCCGAGTCTCGCGGCGGCGGCGGCCGCGGCGTTGGCGGACGCGCCGCCGCCCGCGAGCGCCGCCGCTGCGCCGACGAGCGACGCCGCGGCGAACGAGCCGCCGAGCAGAAAGACGCGCGCGAGGAACGCCAACATTTGGCAGAGGTGAAATAAAATTAAATAAAATAAAATAAAATAAAAAAAAATAAAATAAAAATAAAATAAAAGGATGGACAGCGAACAAGCACGCCAACTGCATCAGCTGCAGCAAATACAGCAACAACAACAACTAGTACAACAACAACAACAGCTAGTACAACAACAACAACATCTAGTACAACAACAACAAATGGCATACCCTGTCTCGTTCATTCTGCCGTCCATCCAACTGCCTACGCAGTCACAGTCACAGCCACAGTCACAGTCAGGCATGCATGCTGTCCAGCCAGTCTATCTGCTTCCAATAAGTATGAACCAGCAGCAGAATCCTCAAATCCCACACTATGTTCAAGTCCAACAGTCGCAACTGCTGATACAACAGCAACAACAGCAACAACAACTACAACAGCAACAACTACAACAGCAACAACAACTACAACTACAACAGCAACAGAAACAATTCGCGTCTCCTTGCTATTGCGGCGTTCATAAGGAACCAAGGTTAACATCTGAGTTGCTCTTGTTTTTGAGACTGACGGGTTCTTTCGTAAAACAGTCGGTTGCATCCCCCGCTTCAATGTCGAAAGTGCCTCAAAACATTCCACAAAGGTTCGCGAAAAACTCATCCCAAAAAACACTTTTCCACGATATAGACTAAACTCTCCAAACTTTATGCTTTGATAGAATGCATCGACGCGTTCAAAACATGGTCTCAACCGCCGTTCCTCGGCGACGACTTTTTCGCCTTTTACTGCAAACAGTGTTCACCGCAACAACAACCACCAACCGAGAAACTACAACGACAGGCACTCATCCTCTCCGACATTGCACATCTGGCCGTATTCCAATTCACATACCAATCAAACGCACCACCTGGAATCGTCTGGTCTAGAGACTCTCCCCACACGCCACCGCCTCCTAGAATCGGTCCTCACGATGACAGGCTTTATTTCTCGCGGAAACAGGTGGCGGCTTTTGTTGATGCCAATTGGGATCGGTTTTGGCTTAAAAATAGAGCTGCAACGTGGACTCATTCGCTCATGTCTGCAATCGTGGGGAGTGGGGGCGGGAATACTGTGGCGGCTAATAACGTGGCTCAAGAGGAATTGAGGTTTCTTACTGGGAAGGATCAGTTTCCTGGAGATGGAGGTGGGTTACATTTCGCCAAAGGCAGTATGCTCTTTTTGATGCATGCCATGGATTCTTTTCTCTATTCTCATCCGATGGATACAATATCTAAAAACTGCCACACGAAACCATAAAAAAGCGAGTTTCCTTGCATTATTCAACAAGGACATTCACCCATCCGAGATTGACTGCAAAAGATCGCGTCAACCCGCCTTTGATATTCTTGCAGATGGTACTCTTGTTGACTTTCCTGGTGCGCCTCCGAGACCGCCTCAACCTGTCTTGGTGGCCAGGAATTTTTCCGACGCTCCTTCAACCTCTCTTGGCAACTCTGGCCCTAAAAAGAAGGAGGCTGGCGCCGGAGGAAAGAGAATGCTTGAAGCACTCAACTCAGTGAACCAAAACGGCAATGGAGAATCTGATAATGAATCCGTCAACAGCAACGTAAGTTGTGTTCGTCCTGTTTTTTTTTGTTAATCTGCCCTTCTGGTTTCATCCGAATCTAATGCCAACAAACGACCAAACAGAAGAAGGAAAACGAAGTCAAGAAAAAGAAATTCATTAAACCGAAACCGCAACCGCGAATTTTAGAGCCAGAAGAAGTCGATGCGGCCAATTCCGTTTGTAAGTTGTTTTTATTTTGTCCACCATCTTTGGTTGGTTTCTCTTTTGTCTTTTTCTTTCAAGTTTCATAACGGAATCTTTTGTGTTGCTGTGTTTGATCCCAAAAAAAAAAAAAATAGTATTATACCCAGATTTAAACAATCCCGAATTCGGTCCAGTCATCTTATGCAATGAACTCACCCATTCAGCGCCCCAAATGCGGATTTCAGATGATGGGTTGTCTGTTTTCACTGATAAAGGGTACCGCATGTCTAAAGCGACGCATGGAGTCTATGAAGGATGTTGGTATTTCGAAGTTACTTTCAATTCCAAAGAGACGGGCCACGCAAGGTAAAAAAGAGAAAAACCAAGAATAATTTTACAAAACGACGAAACCTTTAAAAAAAATTATTTTAATAGAGTTGGATGGTCTCAAATTTCTGGTGACCTTCAAGCTCCTTGTGGGTATGACCAATTCAGTTATTCGTTCCGCGATTCTCCTGGGACTTTATTTCATGAATCTAAGCCGATTGTTCTACCTGATAATAACAAATTCTCTGAAGGATTCGGTAAGGGAGGGGTGCATTTTTTTTTCTTTTTTTTTTGAGAGAATGTTTTATACTTAAATTGATTTTTTAAAGCGGACGGCGACGTTCTTGGGTTAATGATCACACTACCACCTCCAAAAGATGTTGAAAACATGGTTCGCAGACTTTGGAGTGTGGAAGCAAGTTATGTGCAATTCAAAACGAAACCAATGGTGAAGATGCCTGGCAGTGAGATTCGATATTTTAAAAACGGCGTCGAGTTGGGTGTGGCTTTCACAGATTTATATAACGGTAAGGCGCGGGGTAATGTGTGTGCGCTATATCAAAAACTTCTCAATTTAATAATATACTATACCCATTAAAAAATACCCAAAAACAAAAAAGGCAAATATTATCCTGCAGTATCATCCTACCAATTCGGAACACTCACCATGAATTTCGGGCCCAACTTCAAACACTCATGTCCTTCAGCCGCAAGACCCTATTCAGACGTTCCAAAAGTACACGCGTGGTCAGACCTGTTGGTCTATTCTTATGAACCGTTTCAAATCTACGAAAAGGAGTTCACGTCGAAATCTTTGGGACTCATGTCCAGCTCTCATTTCATGGATTCTCCACCGCCAGCGGTGGGGGGAGGAGGAGGAGCAGGAGGAAAGAAACGCGATTTATCCAAATTTGTAGAGTTTGGGAAACGGAAGAAGAAAAAGAAGCTTGTTAGTAAAAGAGAGATTAGTAATGCTCTTGGTAGTGCTGGTGGTGGAGGTGGTGGTGGTTTGGATGATGGTCGTGAGCTCACAAACAACAACGCGGCGTCGTCTGTACAGCAGCGGCTAGACGTTCAAAAAGAAAATAATGGTGGTGCAGCATTGGGAGAAGATGCTGGGAAAGATAGTGGAGGCGAGGAAGAAGAAGAGGATAGGAACGATGACAATATTGACGAAGACGATGAGGAAGCTGAAAGCGATGGCAGGAGTGATGATATTGACGATAGGGAGCTGTGAGTTTTGCAGGTGTCTTCAACTTCTGTTTATTGTAATCGAGATAAAAATTTAATAATAAGATTTTGAAATCAAAGTGCTTTTATTGGAGAAAGATTAGGAGAACGGGAAGGACTTATATAATAACGATTTTTTTATTTGGAGCCAGCTTTCGCCAGTCAGTATGTGTCTTTTTTGCTTGACGCCCAAACGGAAAATTTTTAAAAATGTTGCGGTCCCAAGCACAAAGCTTGCTGACATTGTCGATTTCAATGAGCTGCTGGAAACAGCTATACTGTCGGCATGGGCAAATCAGAAAACGTTTGGTAGACGTGGAAACTTGATGGGAATTTGGACAAAAAAGTCGATATTAGTGTGTTGGTGGGTTATACATTAAAGGATCTTCAAGCATGAATAGTCTGCGCTGTGATGAGTATTTATGTTTATTTGGAAGTGAAAACCGAACATTTGGACAAACATTTCAATATTCTTGCAGCAGGGGATAGATTAAGGAATCTTCTAGTCTAGTATGGGCGGAACAATCTCGAACATTATTGAACCATGACTTGGAATCAATGCGTAAATAACAGGCATATCGTTATTTTCCAATAAATAATTTTTCAAAAAATCACAGTCCGATGTGGTTCGCCAACAACGAAACAACCGCGCCAGCATCTGGCCAAGCAGCCATTCTTCTCGACTCGATCAACAACAAACTTGGTGGATTTCCTGCGCGCATTCCGGAGCCAGAGTCCACGTATCAGCTACAAGCTGGTGATGATCCAACTCCGCCGAATGGTTTGTTCATAACTTGATCCAACAGCCTCACGAATTAAAACCGTTCTCTTAGGTGTTTCGCAAGACAATCTGAACGGGATCGCTGCAATGATCACTGCCTCGGCTGGTTTCTCCACAGCTCCTCCACGTGGCATCTTCCACCCATCCGCAGTTCACTTTGACTTGAACGTAACATCCTCTTCCTTGGACGTTGTAGTTTCTATCGAGTTTGAGAACCCGCACTATACCTCTTCGGCCTCTGTTACAACCCATTCCTCCAAGTTCGAATCCATGGCGGTCAAGGCAAAAGTGGCCAAGTCCATTGTGATTCCTGCATCCCAAAAACCTCTCCAACTTCTTTCAACTAGTTTCCAAGACTGGAATGAGATTCGCAATGAATGGATTGATATTTCCACCAAGATTGCGTACACGGCACAAGCAGAGGCTGTTGTCGCTGCAGTGATTGCCACAGCGACAGACCAAACAGCTGGAATGGCTTCTGTCAAGAACGAGTCTTTTGATGTCACGCTTGGGCCTGTTGGCTGGAAGGGTAGGATGCTGCTCAAGTTTTCGTGCGGTGGTGCTCCTTATTCCTACGATGCTATGGGGCTGGCCACAGATGGATCTGATATTGGGAAGGGGAAGCTCATTCCAATCGCTTTGTTTCTTCCATGGGCGCCGTTGGCAGATCACAATGGTACTTGCGCGGTCTCTTTCAAAGTGACAGCTCCAAGTGGTGCGCAAGTGTTGCCACCAAATATTTCGACAAACGCGTATCACCATCTGCACAGCCAATCTTTCCTATCAAACTCCACCATGGTTGCCGTTGGTTCTTTGAAACAAGGCACGAATGCTGCAACTGCGGAATACGCGTGGTCTTGTCTCCCCATCACTCCAACATTTGTTCTCACTTGGCTCGCACTTCCAAACAATGAAGATGACTTTGGATTCGAGTTGTTGGACGTGAAGGACGTACCTCAAGAGAAACCAATGAAAGCAACGATCCTCAAGCCTGCCCCACACGACGTCAATCTCCTCACTCAGAGTATGCCTGGCGGGGGTTACAAACCTGGCCAACTCACCCGAATTCGCATCCAAACCCCGAAGCTCTCTATGCCAAGAACAAACCCCCAGTTTATTCTCAACATTGGACTGTCTGACGCGTCGGGAAGCACTAGCTGCCACAGTATTTCTGCACAAGACTCAGCGACCGTTCGGAGCAAGTTTAACAAAATGACGGAGCGGCGCTTATTGAAGCGTCTTTCGTCGATCCCTGCGCTTCTGGAAGCAGGTATTCTTCAGCTACAAGATGTTTGGACAGATATGGTCATTGTGTTTGATGGGACTGCCAGAGATCAACGGACAATTACTTTCAAAGTCTCTGATTTCCAGCAATCCAGTCTTGTTCAAGATTCAGCTGGCAATGTTTCGGTTGCATCCATTCCGGGTTTGTCTCCTGCGTCGCTGGTAATCGCCAGGCAAGTCGTTGACTTCATCAAGTGGATTCAGGGAGTGCAGCCAGGAGGGTGGACCGACTTTGTGGTACCGGCCAATGCCGCCAATCAACGTTTCCCAGATCTTCTTTCCCAAGCCCAACAACTCGCTGGACCCAATTTGGTGGTCAAGTCGTTTATTGATTTCGACACTGACGGAGGTCACAATGGGACTTCCGGCAACGCGTGTACAGCCTTGTCAGCACTTATCGAAGGAGCCAAAGTCAAAAACGGAATAGTCACTGGTTTTGGGAGCTGGGTGGACCAGGACTGCGCGTCGAAAATGGCGGAGCTCCTTGGACCGAATCCTGCCCTTTTGGGTCTACATGTTCCAGAGATTGGTCAAGAAGGAATGGACCGAATTTTTAGCACTGGGTTTGTTGCATGGGTGGATGCACTCAGACATGAGTCGTTTGAGCTTTCTATTTCGGCTGGAGCGACTACGGGCGGGGGTGACGATGCGTTGCAGATTTTGAGTGTGATCAAGGAAAAGGGTGTGCTATCGCAAAAGCTTGCATTTGGTGCCCCAGATGTATCAAACGTGGAATATACTGGAGCTACTATTTCTGGTGTTGCAAGTGGGGACTCATTGCTTCTTTATGCGGTTCAGCTTGTGGATGACAAGACTCTTTTGGAAAGCTTGCAAATCAAAGTCAATGGATCAGTGCTGCCAGTCGTACGGGACTTCAAGGACGAGACACTGCAGGAGCACTCTCTCGCATTTGAATGGTTGCAGATTGCTTCCAAGAAGGATTCTCAAGCAGTATGGAATAGTTCTGTAGCTGTTTCAAGTTTACTGTCTCGCATTGAAGACAATGTATCGTTTGCGTACAATATGCCGTCATTGACTGGGAGCACGGCGTATTTGGGACGAGCAAAGAATGCTGGAAATAGGAAGAATGTGGATAAGGCGCACCTTCCCAGTGAGCCTTCTGATGGTACTAGTCAAGAATATAAAGAAGCTCAGAGTAGGAACCAGCTTATGACGCAGCCTTTTGGGTCGAGTTGTAAGTACAGTCTTTGCTATTGCATGTCCACTAATCGTTATGTTTTAGACCCAATCCAACAAGGAGTATATTCTTTTGGAGCACCAAGGCGAGCTCTTCAGGCTGTGCCATCTGGCGGTTTCTCATCGGGGGGCTTTGGAGGAGCCACAACTGGACTCTTTGGCGGTGCATACCAGCCGGCACAACAACTGCAACAACAGCTGCAATCTCGATCATTTAATTCTACGCAGTCTGCCGCTGTTAATTTGGTTCCTCCACCTCCTCCCGCTGCATCTTTGTTTGGCGGCACACCAGCTGCAGCTCCCGGCTCAGCATTATTCGGGGCATCGCCAGCGGCATCATCGTTCGGGCGACCTTCAGCCACCATGTTTAAGAAGTCAAAGCAATCGGAAAGCAGCTTTGGGCAACAACAAGCATTTTCCCCTCGTCAAAGCACCACACCAAGTTCCCCTCTTGCCTGGTCTTCCATTCTGACACGAACATCACACCTCAAACTTGACGCGTCCAGCAATATCTTGTCGGCTCCTCGGGAAAGTCTTATTCTCCTGCGTCACAATTTCGTTAAAATGACAGTGGGCGTTCCATACGTCTGTGATTGGTGTAACTGCCAGTTTGAACCAAACATGGCTCGTTTCCACTGCTTTGACTGTGAAGATTTTGATGAATGTGCCCAATGTCAAGGAAGACACGTCCAGGGGAACCCGTTGCATCGAGTTTTTGATATCACTGGTATTTCTTCAGCATCGTCCACCGCTTCTTCGCAAGATCCTTTGATTGCAAAGTTGTTGGCAACCACGCCTGCTACAACAACGACTCCTACCACAGCAAATGCGAAGCCAAAGAACCGGACGACCGAAATTGAAATCCAAAAGGCGAAACGGTTATTGCTCGCAATGTTGACGTGGTGGAGTGTGGTGCATAAGTGGTTGCCTTCTCCAGGGGCATTGCCAGATGTTTTGGACGAAGCGTTTCTTGCTGAGATGGCACGTGCCTTTGCGAATGGATCTGCGGTGGATTTGAGTGCTATTGGTGTTAAGATTGTGGATACTTTGGAAAGAGAGGCCGGTTTGAAGACGGCTGCTTAAATAATAAAGTGTTTGGATTTTGGAATTGTTTTTTTTCTGTTATACTTTCGGATTCAAACATTCAAAACTCAACTTAAAATCTTTCCAATATCTTCTAATCCCAGTGAAAAATATACAGTTCGAAGAACATCAGGCTCGTTGAATTTATAATCAGGTTCGTTGAATTTAGGATTTTCCTGGAAGGGGTCACAAAGCAATTATTTACAACCAAACATGTAAGGATAACATCTAGCACCGTAGATCAGCGGAAGATCGTTGGGCTCATAACTCAAAGGTCGCAAGATCGAAACTTGCCGGTGCTAGTATTTTCCATTTTTTCATTGTGTGGATCAGTTTAATGATGTCATACACTGTTTTTTGCGGTAAACGATTTTGGGTTATTTGGATTTTTGCTGGAGACTATTTGCCTCACTATCTGGCTGGATCGGGGGGTCTTTGCCACAAATGGAGAATAATGATATTAAATTAAAGTTTTTAATCAATCAAGAATATCATCGTAGTCATCTTCAATCTCGTCTCTGTCTCTCCCATAGTTGTTGTCTTCATTGTTATTGCCATTTGCATTGGGCAGAACAAGCCCTCCAACATAATGGTTATCATCCCCTTCATTATCCCCATCTTCGCGTGTCCGTTTTCCAAGGCCACTCTTTCCTTTTATTTGCATTAGCGGATCGTTCCCAAGTGATGATCGCGCCTTGTTGAGTTCCTTTTCCAGTGCAATTAGTTCAAGGACACGGCCGAGTTTCTTTGGATCTTTGCGTAGGACATATGTCAAATCTGTCATTTTGATTCGTCCATTTGATGATGATTGGACTGCTTTCGTGCACTGGCCGGGGTTGGTTGTTAACCTTACAACAGCCTCCACTCCAACATCAAAAGGTAAACACACCAAGTCTTCCATGAACATTAAGAGCATGTCTTCCATTACTTCCGCTGTATCTTCGGCTGGGTTTAGAACATCGCCGTATCCATACATGATTTGCCGAACTGTTTTTTTTTTGACAAGAACCAATCACCCAACGTATGTTTTAGAGCTACTTCATCTCATCCTTTGAGGGAATAAAGATTGCTTACTTTCTTTGGTGAATATTCGCTTGCGTGGTCCGCTTCCTCTTTTCTCTCGCTCTACTGGTCGCTCGTCGTCGCTCATATTTTGTTGTTTACTTTTTCTCTGTGATATTCCACAATCTTTATGGTTTCGATACGAGAATGATATATTTACTGATAGCACTCGGAACCTGTATGCAATATGTCGATTTGTGAGACGCAGTGGTTTTTTGAACGTACGGCGGTTATGGTATTAAAGAAACTGTACAGCAAATCACAAAATAGTGGGGTTGAAAAATATCTTAATAGTTGGGGGTTTTTTGGAGGGGTTGACTTCTTTGTCAATTCGAGATCCCAACCGATGTAGTGAGCCTTCTCACAACATCATGCATTCGGCTCACTTGCTGAGAAACATCACCCCCACCAAACACAAGCGTGCTTGCCTTCAAATCCGAACGAAACCGCTGCACAGCAGCTCTCATCTCCTTCACTCTGGATCCAACTTGCACAATACCCGGCGCCATATCGTGAAGCCCCTGAACAACTTGACACAACATATCCATATCCTGTTGCAACCTTCGTAACGACCTCTCCGTAACTTTTTCAACAGCTTCAGACGCCGACCCGCCGCCGCCGCCGGTACCCTTCAAAAAGATCCATTCATGCAGTTTCCTCACCCACTCACCACTATCATTCCGCTTCTGCTTAAGCGATTCCAATTCATCCTTCAATTCCTCTACAACCAAAACAACTCTCCGTCGCTCCCTCTCCGCGATCCCATTCGCTCCCTGCCAGACAGCATGAACAATACTGGACCGCTCAATCATATCGAAAATATGTACTTCCAGCTGTCCCAACAGGAGATCCATTTCATCCAATGCGTCTTCTAATTTGTTTCCAACAAGCCGGTCAAGCCGTTTCTTTCTCTCCATTGATTCCTCCAAGAATTCGTCGACTCCGTGTTCGTGCGGCCCTGTGTCTCCAAACAGCCATCGCCCCAACATTCCGACGACGCCACCACCGCCACCGCCGCCGCCGCCGCTGGTATCACTGCAACCACCTTGCTGCTCCCTTGCACATTTTTTACCACACGAATTGCAGATTCCTTCACCA
Organism: Obelidium mucronatum; assembly: GCA_025765595.1. Lineage (NCBI taxonomy): Eukaryota > Fungi > Chytridiomycota > Chytridiomycetes > Chytridiales > Chytriomycetaceae > Obelidium > Obelidium mucronatum. The sequence goes on along the minus strand of JAIVFH010000243.1, from coordinate 12,726 downwards.
CCACCACAACCACCACCACCACCACAAGCATGATCATCCCCTCCCAACCCAAGCACTCCATCCACTTCTCTCACGAAACCCTCAAAAATCCTCACAACACCTCTCCCCACAAAGAACCCTTCGCTTTGTACAATGACTAACCCGTCCGCCGCCCTATTCAGCGACTTTGCCAAATCGCGGAGTGTATCGCAGACTCTTTTCGCATCGAATGAAGTGGTGGTGGTGGAGGTAGTACTGCTGGTGCTGGTGCCGCCGCTGCTGATACCTAACGACTCAATCACAGTCGCTAGACTCAATGCAGTATGTGCACTCAAACTCAACGTCACGCCTCGTGGTAGTTGTTTCAAGTCTTGTAAGAGGTGTTGGAGGGGGAGGCTTGATTTATCCAGCAGTGCAAAGATTGGGTCTAGGGAGGATGCAATCTGTTTTGGAGTGGTGTTGGTGGTTGTGGTGGTGGTGGTAGCGGACGAGGAGTAGTCGTGTTTGTGGGTCGTTGAGAAGTTTGAGAATGATGGCAATGATGTTAACAATGGAGGAAGATGGGCTGTTAGGGCCGTTGGGAGGAGTGGCAACAGGGGAGAGAGGAGTGTGTTGAGGAGAGTTTGAGGGAATGGGGAAGCAACGTTTTGTGGGTATCTCGGTTTAGATGATGTTGAATAGGAATGTGTATGGGCAATGTAAACGACGGCAGTCGTGAATAACAGCGCGATGATGAAAATAATGAAGAGTGTGTAGCAAATGCAATATGACCGTGAGGTTTTGCTTGCTTCTTGTTGGACATGCGTATCAGGGAGTTTATGTTTAGAAATAGCAGCGGAATTTTGAGATTTCTTTGAGGAACTTCCTGAACGTCTTTTGTGATTGGATCTGCGAGCGTATAAAGCGCGTTGGTCCGTGAATGGCCAATAGTGGGTTCGAGGTTTTGCAGTAGTCGTTGTGGGTATGAATGGAATCGGATAGGTCCCCGACGACGCGGACGCGTCTGATCTGTATGACACGGAGTTTGGAGTACGAGGTTCTTTTTTTTGTTGAAATGGTTAAATTTAATTGGGAAGAATCTTGTATGAAGATGGTGTATGAATCGATATAAAAAAAGAATGTGTTCTAACAAGAAAAAAAAAAAAAAAAAAAAGAGCACACCGCCTACGGCGGTGGAAATCCGCCTTCGGCGGATGAATAAAAGAAAGAGCACACCGCCTACGGCGGTGAGACCCGCCTTCGGCGGATGAATAAAAGAAAGAGCACACCGCCTATGGCGGTGGAAATCCGCCTTCGGCGGATGAATAAAAAAAAAAGAACACACCGCCTACGGCGGTGAGACCCGCCTACGGCGGTAAGACCCGCCTTCGGCGGTGGAGAAAGCGTGTTCAACAAAACTCAACTTGAAGACAAGTCCCAATCGTACGACCACTTTGAAGCAAACAAAGTTGAAGGAATTGGAACATCAACGATTTCAGCAGTGACACGTTCAGACAGAGAATCATCATCAGCCCTTGCAAAAAGAGTTGCAGAACCAATTCCCACACCTTCTTCTTCTTCTTCTTCTACTACTACTAAATCTTGATTCAGTTCTTTTTCTTGTTTAATTCTCTGCTCATCACTTGTCCACTCAATCTCATCTTCAGTGTCGCGAAGAGCAGCAGAGATGGAAGTCCAAATCTTTGAACTGTGTGTTTGACGCGATTTTGGCTTTGTTGAGAAACGCGAGGAAACAGAGACTGACGAGTCAGACCCGATGGCGCTTGGAGGACTCGAGTGCGATGCAGCTGCAGCAGTGGTAGCAGTGGTTGTCCAGAAGCTGCTTGTGCTTTGGTCCATCGCATTGTAGGTGTAGTTTCTGCTGTTGACGAGTTCAAAGTCGCTATCGAGCTGCGATAAGAGGGGTTGCAGAAGGTGTTCAGTCAGGTCCTCTGGCGGGGGTGGTTGAGGAAGTAGCAGCGTGTCCTCCTCCTTCTCTGTGCCCTCGTGACTTGTCATAATTTTTGTCAAGAGATCAACTCTTTTTTCTTTTATTTAAAAATATCGAGTAGTGAGTGCAATGCAATAAGTAGATCAGAAGGGATTGAAATGAAGGTGATGCATCAGGCGATGGGAAACACGTCTTTGAAGGCAATGTTGTTTCCGCCAAAGGGACGGAAGCGCGCCGGAGCAGGAGCGGGAGCGACGACGGCCGGTGGAATGACTTGAGTCGGCGTCGGAGTAGTCGTCGGAGTTTCAATACTCTGACCCGCAGGAAGCACAGCCACGTCCGCGCAGCCGACGTAGAAGCCGCCGTCGCTCTCGCTCTGCCACAGGAAGCGCAGCACAGCGCGCGGGCCGCTCTTGTCCGCCGGCAGCGCGACGCTGACAGCCTCGGGCGCGTCGTCGACGCCGGCGGCGAGCAGCTCGAACGGCGTCCCGGGCGCGTACTGCAGCGCGAGCGTGACGCCGGGCGGACTCGGGTGCGGCAGCGTGTTGCGCCAGCGCACCGTCACATTCTGCCCCGCCGTGTAGCGCTGCGTCGTGTTGCCCGCCGTCGCGAACTCCGCGCACGCCGGGAAGTCTGGGTCCGGCACGTAGTTCGTGATGTTGCCAACGTACTTGATGCCAATGTCCACGGCCATCCCTGTCCGGGGCACCGGATCAACGAGCACCGCGTGCGAGGACACCTGCGTCCACAGCACGGCAACGAGCGGGAAGAAGACGAGATGCTTCATCATTTTTGGCTTTTTCTGGACTTCAGTACAAGTGGAATTGTGGGCTGCATTTATAGCGAATGACTTTTTTTGTTCATTGGCTGTGTGTGTTGATAATGGATTCATGGAAAAATCATCATTAAAAAAACTTATCATTAATTACATCAAACTTTATTCATCTTTCAAGAGTGGGTCAAAATAAAGGTGGCAAGAATAAAGTAACTGATGGTTCCCACTACTGATGCACCAGATTTTTGAACTCGTTGTATGATTTCGGTTGGAACAGAACCCATAAATGTACCAGTAGCATCAAAACTAGAAGTCTTGGAATCTGTGCCAACCAATACTTTCCGGCTTTCCGTAATGCTCACATCTGCACATCCAACGTAAAACCCTCCATCTTCTTTACTTTGCCACATGAACCTCAACACTGCGCTTGGAGAACTCTTTCCAGCAGGTAGTTTGATGGTCGCTTCTTCCGGTCCATCGTCGATTCCTTCCGCCAACACTACAAACTCTCCCCCCAACGCGTATTGAATAGAAATCGTCACTCCCGGTGGATTGGAGTGTGGTATTGTGTTCTTCCACTTGATACCAACAGTCTCGCCAGCCACATACTTTTTCGTGACAGGTCCAGGTGTCTGGAATTCAGCACAATCAGGAAACTTTGGATCCGGTATATAGTTTGTGATGTTCCCCACGTATTTGATTCCATTTCCAACCGCCATTCCAGTTCGAGGGATCGGATCAAGAAGGATTGCATGCCCTGACACCGTCTGCAGGAAATGGCATAATAGAATAGCACCTATAGTAACTAGATCCTGAAGCATGTTGACAGTTGTTGTTTTTAATTAATAAATGTATTTTTTTTATTTTACTTCCAGCTGTCATAATGAAAGAAATTATCTGGTTCTCAGTTCTTCACCGTCAAATTTAACAATCTACCAAAGTTAACAGCTTTTTTTAATATAATTTATTTTATACCCATTCTGCAATGCAATATGCAGTTCCAAAAAAACAAGGAATACATCACAAACTTTCTCATTTCCCCAACGCCAACGCCTCCTTCTCTGCCACGATTGCGTCATTCGTATTCTTGAGAAGCAGTTGTAGGTACAGCATCAAGACACCCATACACGTGAATGCAATTGTCCCACTTCCTTGTCGATGTTCGCGTTCAGTCAATTTCCCCGTCAACTGCGAAATGATTGCACTTGTCAGAGAGATCCAGACTGCGTACTTTTGGCGAAAGACTAGTTTTCAAGAGTTTCCTTTTTTTTTTAAGCAAATTGTGTTTCGTGGACCAGGTACAATATAGGTAGGATTCGTTCTCCCAGAACTAACTAACCGAGTCCAGCGAAAGCGCCAAGAAGTGAAAGTAATCCGAAAAAGTCGGGATCTGCGTCTTCGGCGGATATCTTGGGTTGTTTGTATGGGATGACAGCTTATATATTTTGGTGGTGGTTGGTTTTTTTTGCCGATTTTAGTTTTTAATAGAGAGTCCAATGCCCACGGGTACCAAATCAAAAATAAATTCATCAGAAGTCTGACGGGGTGTGGTGGAGGTACCTTCTGGGCGGCGCGGGTCGGTTGTTCGTCGCCCCATTATTGATTTTTTTTTTTTATAATTTAAATTGATTTATTTTTTTTAAAAGTCGTATTTATTTTTATTACTGATCCAAATTGAGTTCTGTCATTCGACTTGGAAGATGATGTCGTTCCAATAAAGGCGATTCGCAATGCGCAGCAGCAGGAGAACAGCCTTTCGCTGCTACTGCTGCTGTCCCACTACAGCTTGAACGAATCGCAGGCGGCGAAGCAAACACCGTGGCCAAAGGACTTTGAGGAATACATTGCTGCTGCTGCTCCTTGGAAACAGATAACCCTGGAGACCGCGGTGGAGGGAAGTTGAAGCGATCCACAGAGGTTCCTCGACGTGCTGCATTGTGGATTCCGGTATTGGTTACATAGGAATAAATCGATGTTACTTCCTCCTTGTGATTGATGCAAAGTTGTAAATCCCTACGTTGTATTTTTTTTTTTTTTTTTTTTTTTTTTTTGGGTTGGTCAGATAGTCTGTTCTGGTCTTTAAAAGGGCTCCCAATACATACTCGAGACGGCCGTCACTTAACCGGTAAACCCAACCATGAATACTCAGATATTGACCCCTCGCCCATGCGTTCTGCACTATTGTTGTATGGCATAAATTGTAGACGCTCTTGGCAACATTCAGTTCTACCAAGACATCTCCCCGCTCAGCTTCATCAAGCGCTTCCAAACGCTCCGCATTGGCACTGTATGTATCTTTGATATTTCGCAGCCTAAAACAAAAAAAAAATAAAATTTGGGACGCGCCCTTAATTTTCATCGCATCAAAAAACCAAAAAACCAGTTTGTGTAGTACCAGTTATCAATCAACCCAAACTGCTTATTCGACATGGCAGACATGCAACCCCCGCATTTATAATGTCCTAATTAGAAACCTCAAATTAGAAACTGAAAACGTGGATCATCGCTGCCGATCAGCATCCTACCACAAACAACGATATGCTTGACTTTCAAAATATCAACAGCATACTGCAACACAGAGAGCATGGATAAGTCTGTATGTACAACAACGTTTGCAATGTTGCGGTGAACAAATAAATCCCCAGGTCCTAAACCACAGATATTCTCGGCAGGGACACGTGCGTCAGAGCAACCTTAAGATGGCGTCAAAGTGCAACGCGTCAATTTGGCAATGGAATAAAAGCATCACTGCATCTCCTCTTACCTATCCATAAGATCTCTGGCTGCTGTTTCAATGCCAATTTCTCAAAAAGCCCAGGATTTGTAACTTGTTGAAGATTCGACCATTCGCGATTCTTTTCAAGAACATCCGATAACGTGTCATCGTGTGTGGGATCAGGCGAGCGTGCAGAAGCTGCTGTTGCAGAGCTGGGTGATGACGATGGGCCGAACGCGAGTTGGCTGAGGTTATTCAGTTGCAAGCTGGCAAGGTGGGTTGGTTGAGGACGGCTATGTTGTCGACTCAATGATTCATGGGGATGATTTGATAAGGTTGGAGTGATTGATGATGCTTCGTCTGTGGAGCTGGGGTTGTCGGATTGAGGTTCTGCGTACATTGTTGTCAAAATTATCGGAATATCCAATCAGAAAACAATGACGTGAACTTCAAAACAACAACAAAAGAAAACAGCATTTGGAAAAATTTTGATTATATTGCTACATCAAAAAGGGCAAACACTGGTTTATGGTCGGACTCCATTGCTCCCATTTCACTGTCATATTTGCTGCACGTCACACGCCCATCTTTGCGACTTGCATACAAGATTCGATCCGTCCATGAAGGAATCCTTGATTTAATGCTTGTATCATACACGTTGATTGGTGTTTTGACTCCTTCTTCATTGTTTTCCAAAACATCAACTTGCTTCCTTTTTGCTTGGAGTCTTTTCGTTTTGAGCACGTCAAACTTGAATGTTGGCGGAAAGGATATCGGAGCTGCTTCATGAAATCCAGAGAGTACATGGCCTTTTTTCATTTCTAGTGACAGTTGGTCGTTTCCCAGCATGATCTGAATGTATCACAATTAAAAAAAATAAAAAAAACATCTGATAAACCTGATAAAAAAGACAGTCTCACATCTTGATCTTTCCGGGATATTAAAGCATCAACAATTCTCCTTGTGCCGTTTACCCGATAATTCAAATCCCCAAGCCAAAACATGCAGTCAAATTGATCAATAATCCCAGCATCATCGCACGTCGCTGAAGGAGACTGAGGCGGTGGTGGTATTCCCGCTGGAAATCGTTTCGATATGATAGCGCTCAGCTTCAGATAATCCTTCCTTCTTTCCGAAACCTTTTCTTGATGTGCACTAAAGTGACAATTGACAAACAGCAGAGACATGCCTTTGAATTCTATTCGAACGTAGGTTGCTCCCTTGTTTCCAAAAATTCTGTTGAACATGTTTTTGGTCGCGTTTCCAAATTGTATCTGAATGCCTTTTCTTGAAAGGAGTGGTTTCAATAAAACATGTGAATCGGAAAGGGGTTGACTGCTTTTTTTTTTTTTACCAGTCAACATCCACCAGGCGACCAAGACAATCAGAGACAAGCTTCCCATTTTCACAAGTTTAGCAAGACGATATCCTCCTCCTTCGTATTCCTTGATACACCCGTCCAGCCATCTTTTGAATTTTTGAGTGTGCCGTGCTTCTTGGCATCCAATGGCAATAATGTTGTACGGGTATTCTCCGGCATAATCAGATGATATGATGGACGATCGTTTTGATGAAGAATCAATTGAAGGTTTTGACGTTACTTGTAGCTCGTTGAACGGAAAAGTCTTTGCTTTTGGAACCTTTCCCCCCAAAACGGATCATGTGTTATCAATGTGAAGTGTTTTCTTAAAAAAAAAAGACAAGGTTACCTTTCCATTCATATTCCAAGTCCCTACAAATATTTTCAAGGCCGATATGTGGGATTGCGACCATGATCGACCTGTCAATTGTTTTCAAAACGTTGATTGAGACTGCGCCTTTTTTTTTGGAATTCTCGATACACATACTGCACTGCGATAGTCTCGAAGGAGTGTTTTCGTGATCGGCCAAGGATTCACGGGTAGATTTGGGATGGACCTTCTTTGCCTGCATTCTTCAAAATTGTCACAAAACAAAAAAAAAAAAAAAAAAAAAAAGAAAACAGACAGCAATTAAACGAAAATCTACTATATTTCAACGCAAAGGAAGCCAAAAAAAAAAGAGGAGACGATGGAACATTGAATAGACTTGGGCTCCTACAAGTTTCCATACACATCAACAAAGGAGTCACGTCTCGGATTCCCACTTTGCAGATTATTCCCAGATGGTGATGGCTGCTGGCTATACACATCCATAAAACTCTGTCTACGTTCTCCACTCTTTTGAGCCGCCTCCGCGTCGTCAAATGGATTTGATCCTCGGTGTTGTGTGAAGGAATCGCGGTTGATTGGTTTACTGTATGCCTCTGCAAAAGATGTAGGGCGCATGTTGTAGCCTGAAGAGCTGGAGGCATCATCGAATGGATCATTCGTCATTGCTTGGTTTGGTAGAATAGGCGCGGCAATTGCTCCGGCATAAGAATGGCGAATTTGTTGCTGTTGTTGTTGTTGAACTAGGACGGCTTGTTGGAGGCTGACGGGGCGTTGTACTGGCACACCATATGCATCAGCAAACGAGTTTCGATGCTGTTGGCTGTTGGCTTCAAGAACGGCTGGCTTTGGCTGGTTATAGACAGAGTCAAATGCTGGGACGGGTGGCAAACTAGCAGGCCGGTAACTTTCGTTTGAATTCGGAAAAGAGCTATTCGCCAATGGCGTTCCCGCGTATGGCATACTGGCACGATGTTGGTGAGGTTGTCCAAGGGATGGATTACTATATGCAGGGCCAGCAGTTGCTGTGGCAGTTGGGTTGCTGTAGACGTCAAAGAATGAAGGAGCTTGCTGAGAAGATGTAATACTTCTTTCATCATCATCCAAGTCAATCAAGCGAGTCGGTTCCTTTTTGTTTGATTTAGTTGTTTCAACAGCGGCTGTGGCTGCAAATGTAGCTGTAGCTGGAGTCATGTCAAATCCGGTGTTCCCAACTTCCCTCATCTGTATGGCTCCATTGGTTTGAGAAGATCCGATATTTTGGTTTGGTTGGAAGGCCCGAGGAGGTTCCTTTGGTTGTGATTCTCGCTCGCCTTGGGTGGAGTTGTAGACTCCTCCAACATCACGGGTTCGAGAGGCAGTCGTACTGTTGGCAGTGGCAGATAAATCATTACTTCCGTTATAGAGTTCGTTTGAATTCGAGTTTCGGTTACGTCGTGCTTTGTTGCACAAGCGAGTCACAAACAGACATAGTAGCAGCAATACCACAAGTGCGCCGACCCCAATTCCAACCCAGCCCGCAATAGGAATTCCAAGAGGAGTTCCCTGTGAACCGGTACTTTCCAGGCCAGTTGTAGTTGCTGCTGGAGTCGCTGATGTGGTCGAAGTCCTGCTTGCAGTCTGAGTGCTCGCTGCTGAGCCAGAATCAGTTCCCAACAATAATTCGCTTTCTTCATTCACATTTGTAGGTTCACTGTTTCCACTGACTTGCGACGAAGCACTGCCATTCCCGCTACCACCACCACTAGGAGAAGCCGCTACTGTTGTTCGAGGTTTTTGCGTCGTCTTTGAAGAAGTTCCAGCAATCGCAAGAGGAATCCCAAGGGTGCTGGTAGAAGAAGGTTAACGTAAGTCTGCTGGAGTTTGATTAAATTGAGCAAAACTCACTAGCAGTATCGCTGGAAGGTGTCTGGGCTGCTGTAGTAGACATCCTGTGATCTAAACTGCCCGTTTGAATAGCAGTCGTTGAAGAAGGGCACCATTGCTTTCATAACGCCGTTGGTGCAATAGCAGGGACTACCGTTTGCTGAGTTGTACTTGGTGCATGTATCGAGCGCATTCTGCCTAGCCATTTTCTAGATCCTTTCGGTTAGATCAATCGGATCTCTTCTCCTGCCGGCTCTTACGTAGGTTGTGAGGCGTGATGGACAACTCATTGTTGCCAACCAAGCCTACAATATTTTCACAAAATTTACAATCACCTTCTAATCAAACCTCGCTAGTCCTTTATTGGGAGGTAAAACAAGTTTAATAGACGTATAGTGATAGAAAGAAAAACTAGCGCTTTGGTTCATTTTCTGCCCAAAACTCGTTGTACGCAGGAGGAGGTGCGACAGAAGCACCAACCGACAGTAAATTGTTTGCAGCTTGACTTTCAGCTTCTCTGCGTTTTTCGTCGTATCCGACGGAAGTTAGCTCAATAGTACCACTGCCCGTAACTGGAGCGTAACCAGTGTTCGCACTATGAACTCTTGGAACAGGGACTTGAACGGGGGCGTAACTGGCACTATCATTCGAGTGATGAATTGAAACAGAGTGTTCGTCATAGAGTTGGATAGATGGCTCACTGCGGGAAGAAGCCGCTGCCACTGCCGTTGGAGTATTGCCGTAAACATCAAAAACAGACGCTTGCGTTCCATCATGGTTCAAACGATGAGATCTCTTTTCTTCCGAGGCAGATGGATATGCGCTCACAACAGGAGGGGTTGATGGAAGTTCGATGGGGGCGTACATGTCTGCTGCTTGTCTTGACGACAGGTCGTCAAAGGATTGTTGAGACGAGTACAAGCTGCCGCCAGGCTGCTGGAATTGCGGCTGCAGTCTTTCATGTCCTGGTAGAATAATTGGGCTGTCGTCGATGTGTTGTGGTTGGTACGAAGGTTGGGGTGGTTGATGTGGTTGTGGTTCGCTGTAGTAGACGCCTCCATTTTGCTGTTGATTAAACTGCTGGTAAGGAGCAGCAGGAGGAACTTCAACGTGTGGGTTCTTTTTCGAAGGGCGACGCATGAACCAGCAGGCACAGGCAATCAATGCGATAAGGACAACCACACCAACACCAGCCCCAATCAGAATGGTAGTCTTGCTTGATCCAGAGTCCGAAGAGTTGGATGAACCAGAGTTGCTTGATCCAGAGTTGCTTGATCCAGAGTTGCTTGATCCAGAGTTGCTTGATCCAGAGTTGCTTGATCCAGAGCTGGATCCAGTTGGCACCACAAGCGTTGGGATTGGACTTGCAGTAACAGCAGGCAAACCAGCGAAGTTCAAAGCCATGTTGTACTTTTCCAAGCAGAACTGCTGGTATGAAGGAGGGTCAATGTAGGAGCCCGTATGTGTGCTGAATGTGAAGAAGCTGCCAGTCGATGGAGCACAGGCCTTCTGAGCTTCAACCATTCGCTGCATGACCAATTGAGAGCAAGAATCTCTGTTGACACTCATGGCATCGATTCTGGCATAGTCATAGGTGCTCTGCACATCCATACAGGTGCGGGAAGGGTCTGCTGCCATTTTTCTCTTCAAAGAGTAAATGAGAAGATTTGCATCCTGAACGTCGACCACCGTAAGCATGCTCAACTGCTCAGTATACTAGAGTGTAATGATGGTATTGAAGGACTAATAAATACTATTCAATATCTTTGTTCACTTCCCAAACTCTTTTGTTGTTTTGGGAAGCTGTAAACGTTTTTTTTAATCAAATGATAATATATCACTTTGAAACTTGAGCCACAAAGGCTCTGCTTGGTTCTTCGATCGGTTCTTTAAAACTAGGGAGGAGGAGGCACATCGTCGACGGTCAGTGGACGGCCAAATTTCTCCCGGCTTCAGTTGCTTCTATTCGCTGTGAAGGGATATAAGCGTAACCGCTGGCAGATCGATATCAGTTAATGAAGGGCAGTGAAACAGAAGAAATGGAAGGTCTCGGGAATCGGGAAGGGGGAAGGTTACACGAATTTTGGTTGGGCTTGTGCGGCAGGCTTATCTGCTATTTGCTCTGGTTCAGCAATCAAACAGTTTATAAAGAGCGGGATAACATTTTGCCCAACATAAAGTTTAGCAATACTTGATGCATTAATTCGAATGGTCCAGGAAAATTATTATTAGTAGACTAACAACAATGTTGCCAGCAACTATTTCTATTCAGATTTCTTTTTCTGTTACTAGTGCTTTCCCGTTTTACTTTCTTTAACTATGTGGCTTCCGTTCAATTAAATATGAGGCTTGATCAGGTAATAATGTCACATTCTAATAATCAACTATCGAAGGACAAGCAAATAAGAGGAATGCGACATGAAATACACACATAAAACATACCTCGAGGAGGAGTCTAACCCCGACGGCCATCGCCACACAGGTATTCAGTTGCGAGAAGCAATACTGTGCCAAATCCGAGTATCCGAGTCCCGAGAAGACAATAGAGAGCATGAGAAAGATTGATCCTGTACCCATAAAAAATCGAAATAAGAGTACAGGAAACCCGTCAGACCCCAGACGATATGCGCCGGAACCTAATGTCTTATAATTAGGGCATAACAGAGAGCTAAGATATTCTCAAGAGAGCCACATACCAGGCGCATCAGTGGTGGGATGGTGCAAAGTCTTGTCGTGCAGGTGCTCCACTAGCTGTGGCTCCTTTACGATGGGAGCGGAAGACGATCTGACCGCAATCTCCTTCATCTCTGCACGCAAAGTGTCATCAATAAGCATAGCATTGAGTTTGGCCTGTATGTCTTCCCGCTCCTGCTCATACTGCTTAGCAGTGGCGATGTGGGTTTCGTGTGACATTTAAAATTCACATAACGAATTCGATCCCCTTTGAAGCCATTCTCGCGATGGATAATGGGAGCAGCTACCGTAATTTCTTTTTTGTCCGATGACTGGGTAATGTCGTTGCTTGCAGCGGCTCAGAGAGTTTGAGCCGTGGATGTGTCTCCTTCCGCCGCCAAACCGAAGTCCATCCAATCTTCTGATTTTGTACTCTGATGAAAAAAGCTCCGATGGAATCTGCTTTGTCTTTTATCGCGCAGCCAGAATTTGCAAGGCAGTGGTCAAATCTTTTGTTCGGTACTGTTCTATAGCCCTACTCGCAGCTGACCCCGGCTGAGAGCTGGCCATAAATCGAATCGTTTGAGCTAAAAAGCGATCAATGCAGTAAAATTAAAGTCGAAAGTATAAAGAAAATAAATTAAAAAAAAGAAAAGAGAAATTGCCTTTTTAACCTTCTCAACAACAACTGTATACATCTCAGCACAGTACATGATCATGATGGACCACCAAGAACCACATCAACTTCAGCACTCCTGGGTGTTCTGGTACGAAGGCTCCAGTCTTGAAACGGCGTTAAATCAACATTAACATTGTTAAAAAAGGACCATGCACAAGGAGCCAAAACGAAAAGACCTAAAGGATAAATCCCTGGACCTTGAATCTGCTGCGGCTAGCACTGGTACAGGCGCTAGTGGAGCAGCTTCTTCTTCAACGGCCCCACCAACAACACAACCAGCTGCCAACATCAACTACTCTGACGCAATCACGAAATTAACTACGTTTAGTACGGTGGAAGAGTTTTGGGCGGGGTATTCGCACTTGAAGAGACCGCATGAATTGCCCACAGCATCTGATTTGTTTCTGTTCAAGGAAGGGT
>JAIVFH010000242.1:0-41067 GCA_025765595.1 Obelidium mucronatum | reverse complement strand
GAAACGGGCGAGTTTTTGGACAAGATCCCACATGCCGATAAACTGACAATCACATGCACCGCGTTTATGAGCCTCTGGAATATCTTGTGATTTCATCAAAGTGTGGAGCCATCAAAGTGTATAATAGTCAGAACTGTATCATCCACTCTTTCGACAATCATACAAACACTGTTACAAGTATTGTTCTGCTTGAAACGATTACACAAGCGGCATTTGGGTCTTTCCTGTAATATTATCTAGCTCTTTGGATGGCACATTGCGGTTATGGAACATTGATCTTGGTGTGATGATGTATCGCCTGGATATTGGCTGTCCCATCAATCAGATTGCTTTCACACAGTCCGATACGCTCTTGCTATACTCGAAAAACGTCATTCAGATGTGGCACTTGAATCGATTCTTTCATCAATTCAGTTTTTCCAACGTTCAACCACAAATGCTGCTACGTTATGCCATGCCAGATGGTAAACCAGCAAGATTGTTGGCTGGATATGTAGATGGGAGTTTGAGATTATTGAGTCCTGTTACTGGAGAAGCATTGATTGTTGGATTTCCAATCTATAAAGATGCTGCGTTAGTCGGCTTGGAGTATGATGCTTCGTCGGGTTCGATTGTTTATCTTCTGATCGTTGTTATTTAATTTGAATTCTTTATTTTTAGATTTAATCTATGCTCGTAATTCAAACCGGGATATACTTGTTTACAGTACAAAAACCAACCCAATGAAAGTGGTCGAAGTCTGGGAACCGCAAACTGGCTGGGAACAAATCCACTGTTTCAAGGGCATTCATTTTGTTCCCGATCCTCCCTATATGGCTATTGAAGAAAATGAAGAAGAAGCCAGTGAAAGAAAAAGAGAGTTTGAGTCCTCATTCTTTTTAGTGGCTGGGGCAGAAAATGGTCAACTGTTGAATCTTCGTAAACATCATAAAGGGGAGCAGGAGTCAATAATTCAAGCGCATGCTGCGCCTATAAGCTCCCTTGAGTATGATTCTGTTGGATTTTCTTTGATTACAGGAGCTAAAGGTTTGGAAAGCCTTTTTTTCCTTTCATTTGAATAGCCTATAATTGTACAATAAGATTTTACAATCAAAGTTTGGAAAATTATCTGCCCGAAAACTATTGCCAATCAAAGTTGCTGGAGAATCAACTTGTCCTCTTTATCTCCAGTGCACTGCGGCCTTAACTTTATGTCAAGTGAATGATCCCCGTTTCGAGAATCCCATGCTTAATCACACATTTACTGTAAACCCATTTACGAAAACTATTGCTTTTCCTTGGAATGGAAGATTGTCAATTGTATCTTATGAAAAAGACGGTTTGCCTTCTTTGGTTTTGAGAGGCTGTTCCACTGACTTTTGAAAAAATTAGCAAAATTCTATCCAAAGCAAAATATCGACAAAAAGCCAGCATTGATTACATCTGTAGCGTATAATTATCAATACAACATTTGGGGCATCAGCAGATATCAATGGATCTGTCAAAATCTGGAATAATAAGGGATCATTCTTCGGTACTATGCAGTGAAAGATTTCTTGAATTGCAAAGACTGATTACTTGGAATTAGGGAAGCCATGTTCAATCAAAGCATCTCTTGCATTCAATTTGCTAATTTACGTGGAGATTTGCTGGTTGGATTGAAGGATCAAGTTGTTGCAATATACATGCAAACATATTTCACTGTCGCCTTGATGAAAACTGCTTTGGAGAAAAGCAAAAGACTCATTGATGTGCAAATTCAAGATGAGCATGGCCAGACACGCACAGTCCAACAATACATTGACGAGGAGATGGAAACAGAATATTTCAATGATGCTAACGGCTTTGAAGATGACGTAGCTGAGAGGGCGTTAATATTTGATTCAAATAGTGACTTTTGGAGCATATTCTATGATCAACAGAAAGAACTCTATGGTGATGCTGGTTTGAGGTGGCATGTGAGTAAGGATTTGATTCCAACAGATCTTGGTGAGAAAATGGAGAAGGACCTTGAGTTCTGGAGACCTTGGAAATTGATCATGAAGAAGCTAAAAAGGTATAATCATTATTTTGCAATCTTCTTGCAACCCTGACAATACCCTCTGCAGAGGCGGAATCGCAGGCTTTTCCTGTCAAAAGAAGCAAATGCTTTTAAAGCTGCCTCAGAATTTGATGACAAGTTTTTCTTGTCAAAAAGGAATGCTGCCCATTCAAAGAATGGGTGTCCTGCACCCAAGAAAGTGGAAGAGACCCCTGAAATTGTTCTTGGTGGGGATTATATATTCATTCAAAGAGTAGACTCCAATGATGCAATATTGGAGACTGGATTAGATATTTCTACTCCAAAGCTTGAAGTGAGCCATTTGACATTAGAAGAATATATGCTAACATTTGAATATATTAAGCTGTTAGAAAACCACCCACGTCATCCAGGCTGGCAAACAGTAAAAGACAATCTAGTGGTTGGAAGTGAGTATGGGACAAGTCTTGTTTTTGCTTTGAAGAGACTGATTTTTCAAACAGGCCGTCTTGGACCCATACTTCAAGCTGTCATTAGCCAAAAACAAAAAAAGAACAAAGAAATTGCTCAAAATATGCTTATCAATCCTAATGCAAATAAGAGGAAAGTCAATCTCTATGATGTAGTTCAGAAAAGGGAGGAGTTGAAAAGAAACTTGAGAAAAGCTGGAACAGCAATACCAAATTCAGTAATTGCAGAGAAGCCCAAAGAAGTAACATCAGCACCTGCAAAAGCTCTTAGGGCATCAATTAAAAAATATCATTCTATTGGTCAGACAAAGCAAGTTGGAAATCGGAAACCATCATCAAAACCAGAGTGGTGGTTTGACAATGAGGAAGAAGAATTGGAAGAAACACCAACCAGTCAAAATGCTGAGGGACTGCTTGTACCTACTGGAAAAAATATCCGAAAGCTCTCTCTCACAGTGAAATACGAATCCTCCAGAAAGCCATCTATAAGGGAGCCATCTGTGCATGAACCTGAAAGTTTACAAAGTTCTAGAAAACCATCAGTTGCTCATGCTTCAGGAAGTAATCTGAATGTCAGTGCCCCAACAAGGAGAGCCAGCTTTGTTGACGTTGTGTTGGCTGTAAAAGAGGGCAAGGAACCTGATGAGATACCTTCTGCAAAATTACAGCCCAAAAAAGACATTGAAAAGACATTTGTCCCCCAAAAAATTAAAAGGATCTCTACCTACTGCTACTAGAACTTCAGTTGTTCACATCCCCCATTCATCACCAAGGCCAATTTCCTCAGCAGTCACAAGTTCCAGAAATACCAATCTCTTTGCCAATCAAATCAAAGCCCTGCGCTCCTGCTCCTCCTCCACAAATGCCTAAAGAGCAACCAAGGCAATCACTACAGTACATTGTTCTTCCAGGTGGCAAGTTTGATTCAGACATTGCATCAACCTCTGAAGAAAGCCAATTGGATGATTTGAATGGTGTGAGCCAGGAAGAAGCCGAAGCATATGCTTGGAACTTACTTCGAATGAGACAGGGTTTTGGAATTCCACGTGCACTGAGGAAAATTGTGAAGCAGTTTTGGTTCAAATCTCCAGAAAATGACCCACTTGATCTTGAGCATGTAATTAAAGCTCTTGTCCAGTTGATGTATCATGGAGAATGGTCTGAATGCTGTGAAGTAAGAAATTTTGATTTCTGCCTTGGAAACCTCTAACATCCTACCTCAGGCTTCAAAAGCCCTAGTATTTATTTACATCACTTTCAAAAATGATATTCCAGATCCATATCCCATCTTCTTGGTCCCTCATCTCGATGTTCTTGATTCCAACCCATCATGGCAGGTGAGGGCTCAGATATGCTCCAATCTTAGTGCCTTCAGGCATCCACACAGAGCTGTATTTTACTCTCTCATTATGAGGTTGAATGATACCCATCAAACTGTTCGGGTGACTGCAAAACAAGCCCTGATGAACTATGGGATCAATTCCCGCATGCAATTACTTGAATTAATGAAAGTTGCTGGCCTTCTTCCTCAAGAAACTGTCAAAAATGAGCCTTCCTTGATGGACATCATGAAGAGAGATTCAGGAAAAGAACAAATTGCTTTGGCAGCTGAATCTACCAAAAGTGTTTTCTTATGGCAGGAGGACTTAAAAGCTGAAAATTGCCCAGGGTATCATGGAGAAACAAGAGAACATAAAAGGAGGCAAAGTTATGAAGAGCACTTGGCGGGACCGTTCTTCAAAGACAAGAAAACTCATTTTATGGTTCCCCCTATAAGGCAAACTACAATTTATGATGTTAAACATGAAGATATAAAGGATGACATCTCTAGCTGGATGGAGGCTGAAGGGATGTCAGCTACCACAACAGCTACATCAGTCAAATATCACCATAGCCAACGACAGGGATCTGGAAAGCATGACAAGAGGTACCAGTGGAATGAGGAAGTTATTCAATCCTTAGTTCATGGGAGACCTACCTCTGGAGGTACTACTCTTGTTGCATCTTCACGTCCTGTTTCTGGGGCATTGTCAGCTGCAATGAAAATGGCGCGCCCAATATCTGCAGGTCTGAGAGCAATGGTAGCATTGGATTATAGAAGGACAACTAGACCCACGTCAGGCAGATTGGATAAAGTTGAAATTGTAAGATTTCCTGCAAGACCTAGCAGTGCAGCAACAAGTGTCATGCTCACCCCTCACCTTGAACCATACTTGAGCACTGTGCCATATTGTCAGAGTTCTTCCTTTTTAAAACATAAAACAAAGCTAAGAACACTGGAAATTGAGGAATCTAGAACCCCATGGCATTAATGCCCTTTTCATGGATTGTTTTAAACTAACTCAGGCACACACCAAAGATAGTTAATGTGATTAAAATGAGATTCTATAAAGGCTAGCTTTATTTGTTTATTGCCCTCTCCTAAAACTACTTGAAGTTTGAAACAAAAAAGGATGTTTTAAAGTTTGCAAGTCTGTTTGGTACTCTTCATTGTATGAACAGAAAATAGCGTATACAATACATTGGACTTAGAGAGCACTCCAGGCATCTAAAGAGGCCAAAGTAATCAGCCACATAAGAAGGATTTAAAGACAAAATGTCATCAAACCCATAGCAATTGTGGCAACACAGCCTCATGCCTTAACAACTACGCTACAATCAAGTTTAATTGCATATTTCGGAGCCTATTGGGGCCCAATTGGGGCTCCAATAGGAATGCCAATAGGAATGCTAATTGAAAAAAACCGCATTTTTTCATTGCTCCCAATTGGATTTTTTGCTCCTAATAGGAGCGCTACTAGCATTTTTCACTCCTAATAGCAAGCCAATTGGACCCATTAGGAGCCCCAATGGTGAGTTCTCAACCGATTAGGACCCTTTGCACCAGTGTAAATTTATGCAACCAAGAACATATCTTTACGCTGCCGCACAATGCAGACTATAGCAACTTAACTGCAGAAATCTCTTCCTTCGCAATATAAACTTGGAAACTATGAGAATGTTCAACTTAACATAATTATCAAATGAAAATTTTCTCAACTCTGCACTTGTACACAATAGAGACATACGCTCAGTCACTTTGCTTCTTCGCAGTGCAGGTTGCAACTCCAGAGAAATTAGGACTTAATGGGATTGCAACACTTGAAAGCAGAAAATTTCTTTTTAGGGGTGTTTGCAATAAGTCAGAATTTCTATTTTATTGCTAGAAAATTAAATGAGACTGTCTTCTTTTAAAATCCAAACAAGCCAAAAGCAGACGGATTGTTGCCTGCAATCCATACTGCTTACTAGGCATTTATCTGGTCTTGAGTCACTTCTTATTTTACCTTTGTTTGGTTTTCAGATGGACAAGCATGACATGACAGCAGCCGGAAAATTAAAAAAGTAAAACATGATTACTCAGGTCAAAAAACCCTTCTTGAGACAGTTGTGTTCTCCGGAGTTACTTTGGTTTCCAAGTCAATTTTCCTTTAATTGCCAGGAAAGCAACAGCTTGAACGTGTCCATTTTCTAAAACTAGAACTATTAATACCCCTTTCTTAGCCCTCAAACCATTTGAACAAAGTAGGAACGTCTTTTCTATAAATAGAACTACAAGGAATTGGCCTCCAACCCCCTCAAACTCCCCCTTAACATGACAGGTTGACAGGCAACCTGCAATCCTCATTGTCCTCCGCTTTTGGTGTTAGTCCAGGAGATCCACCATTGCTTTCATCCCCATGATTCCATTCAGTGCCAACAGGTCCCTGCTGAACCTCTTCTTTTGATTTGTACAGTTCTTTCGACAGATTGAGCCATATCCGCGCTTTTGGCTGGATGTTGCTTGGTCCAGCATTGATTTGATCTGCAGATCTCCTTGATGCTTTTGCTCAATCAAGCTGGATTGTTGCCTTTGGTTTCTTGGACTTGACTCTGTATGCGAGGCCATGGTTAGGTTTGTTTGTTCTGTTGCTTTAGTTTCCAACTGCCTCTCCCGCCCCCCTACTTTGATTTTGGTGCTTGTTGACGTAATCCTGGTTGGGCACACCGACTGGGCCATGGGGCCTTGGTTGGATCCATGATTTCCTGAGGGTTGGCTCGCAATCGTGATAATGGGGACATTATATTAAAAATAAATAAAAAGAGACAATAACTGCCACATACCACAACTAAGAGTCACGCTGTCTTAGCGGGGAGGCCGGCAAAGATGGATGCACCAATAGGGAGTTTGTTGCACCAGTGTTGTTGTAGTTGTGTTTGACATAAATTTTGTCCCGCCAAAAAAAGAAAAAATACGCAGTCAGTAGTGATGAATGGGCTTTCTCATTCTCCTACTTTGCAGATACGCAGATGATGAATGGGCTTTCTTGTTCTCTCTGTCCTGCGGCGTGAGTTTGTTGTTTGATTCAGCAGTGATGAATGGGCTTTCTTGTTCTCCTGCTCCATTCAACTCCAAACCATTGTCCTTTGGAACATTGCGGCAGACATTCAATATCATTGTCAGTCCTTCCCCGCGCTGAAAAATGCGTTGATACAAATTTGCGCCCAACAGGAACTGTCTGATATGACTGATTCAAAACACGATCTTTCAACCTCACGAAACCAGCAAAGTTGTCCGTCATAGTTCCACTAAAATAGATTCACCACTGAAGTTGGTAGGTGTTCCAGATCAACTGGCACATCCTTGAAATGTTGAGTAATGTGACGTTTGACATCCTCCGTCATTGCCATATTCAGCTGCAAAGTTGGAGCCGCTTAGGATCATTCAACAAAAACCCTTCCACTCCGAATCTTGTTTCCCATTAAGTCCGACAATGGAATCAATGCAACTTTTCTCAAACACCCCTTCCCTTCAGGAAAATAGACACCTTAAAGGAATGATCCCGAGCGGTAATAGTATCGATGGCAACAAGCAGCCTGTTGAGTTCCCTGAGATATTCCGCAAGTATATGCACACATTCCGTTTTCTTTTGACTTTACGCTAGTTTTGTCAATGTCTCTGATTGGCATACTCTTTTGAAAGCCAATCCACGACAACATCATATGTAAGCGCAAACTCAGTTGAGGCAGCAGCTGGTACTGACTGTAAATAGCTTGTGAGAGTCAACCAGCAATAAATCTGACTTTTGAGCTCTCAGTATCATTCCCCTTCCAACCAATCTCTTTCCGGGAGTACTCCAAGAAAGCACTAACATGAGGAATCTTGAACTCCTGATTGTAGACATACCCATTATTAATTTAACTGACTGTAGTAGTAGTAGAGTACGCTCGCCACTGTTACAAGTACAACCAAAACAACAAGGTGGACGTCCCCATAGCAAGCCGGACCTCGCAAGCCGCCAACAAGCCGCTTTGCAGGCCGCTCGCAAGCCGCTTGCAAGCCGCGTGCAAGCCGCGTGCAAGCCGCTAACCAGGTGAAAGCCAGCCGCAACGCAGTTAGTTCACAGGCTGCTAGCCAGTTGACAGCCAGTGGATTGCTAGTCAGTACTTACTTTATTTTAAAAGGTTTGCTGCAGAGCAATAGTGAAAGTTTTTTAGACAGGAAGACATGTATTTAGAAAGTACCAAAACAAAAACAAACAAATACAACTGCTCGCAACCTGTTAGCGACCCACGTGCGAGCGGCTAACCAGTGGAAAGCCAGCCGCGTCGCAGCTAGTTCACAGGCTGCAAGCCAGTTGACAGCCAGTGGAGAGCCAGTTGAAAGCTAGTCCTAACTTAATTTCAAAAAGATAAGAAACAATGAGCAGAAAATATCAGACTCGCTTGAGGATGCATGGACATCGTCATCATGGCGCCATTGTCTGTGTCACTTTCAGATTGGATTCAACGTTCGTCTGGTGAACTTACAGACCCTGTTGTGTGATTTAAATGATTAAAATTGAAGAAACCACATTTTAATGACGCTTACGTCTTCTGATCCTGTCCATAACAGTCTCATCACGTTTAGCAGAGCTGGGCGTCTTGCTGTAGGTTTTGGTTTTGCGCGCAGGCTGTTTGGCTGGTGTTGGTGATGCTTGGCGCTTAGTCTTGGACATTAAAAATAAAGAAACATACCTGCAATCGTTGGACCAACAATTACAACATCGTCGTCGCTTTCCTTTTCTTCGTCATCGGAAATGTTTCATTCCGGATCGCTTCCTGCAGGTTGATCCGCGACTCCTGCAGTGGGACCCTGTGCGAGCGCTCCGCGTTTTTTGATCCATCCACGTTTGTTTTGCTGGGTTCTGGGTACAGCTGTGTGGTAAAACACACCTTGAATATGTTGTTCACATTCTTGCGATCTATAACAGCAAAAAACAGAGCCTTAGCAATACATATACACTTAAAGTCAAATAAAACATTACCGTAGATGAATTGCGGCATGAGTTTTCTTGCTATGTCAAGGTCCAGCTCTTTTTCGTCAGGATACATGACACCAAACCCCACTTGTCCAGCCAGAGCTGCGAGGTCATTGTCTGTAAGAAACTGAAAAGACTCAACAGTTTTTTTCAGTGTTGTTAAGACAATCGGGAAGTCCAGGTATACAACAGTCATAAGCTGTTCGTCGTTTTCTTTCAGATGGTAGTTGTACACCACTGGCGCAAAGTTAGTATTCAACATACTTAAATAAGGCATGTTAGATATAGTGGGTAGGATAGTGTAGAATGATGAATTAACATTACATGATTATATGCGGCACCAGCTCTCGCATTGCATCTGCGCATGCAATGATTTCCTGGACAGTCGCGTTGTGAGAGCTGAGTCCGCAGGTACTCAAAACAGTGTCTGTCTTTTTTCGCTTGCAGCCAGAGATGATGCACTCATTCCTCAGCTGGGCATGCGATGAGCAGAACAATGTGTTCGCACCAAGAATAGGCAACACACAGCCAGGCACAGAACACAACAGATGTCCCATGGTTTTCCCATCCATTACACTGCCAGAGATTTCCTTTCCGTTGTAAAACTGGTGGCACCCGTCGCGTCGCAGCAGTGACACCACTTCTTGCTAAAGTAGTCAGTCATGAAGGTGACGTTGCGGGTCTGATGTCATGAATAGAATCACCTGTTTTTGGTAAGTACGGACAGAAATAGGGAGTTGTTCCACAAATGTGTTGTTTTGGGGGCCCAAGAAGGTCTGAAGTGAGTGTACCGCATATGTTCATAGTCATCATTGGCAGGGATTGTGGAGATGTACTGCTGCACTAGTAGCATGTGATACACGTAAAATCCACGTTTGAAGATCACTGCGGTGTCTGGATCAGGCACTTTGATGGTAGGGAAGGCCAGTGAATATGTGCGCTGCTCACGATACAGCTTCACCCTATTTGCAAGGCATGAGTAAATAAAGCAATTTAGTATTTACCATGCCCAGATGGCAGGTGCTTCAGCCAGAGATCCGCAAAAGGTATGGTGATGTAGTACTGCTCATTGATCTTGAGGAAGCCAACTGACAGGATTGTTTCAAGCGGATACATCTCTATCAACTGCTTCTGTTTGTCTTCGCTCATGTACGCGACAGAATCCACATTGTACCACATGCAGCATTTAGTGCAGTTGCCCTTGAACAGCAACGCGTGGTATGGGCCTTCCATCCCCAACACCACTACTTGTGTGCTGCTGAAAGTCAAGTTTTTGGTGCACCTGTGGCATTGCGAGAATGGAGCCACAAGGACAGATGGCTGGACAGGTTTCCAGTGATTGACCGCGTCCATGCCTGGGCACTGGAATACTCTGTCAGCCAAGGTAAATACTTTTTCATTGGTCAAGGAGAACTGCTTGGAGATGTGATCACAGATGGCCCTCATGCGGTTGTTGTTGTCATATAGTTTGACTGCGGACTTGTACCTATGTAGGAATGGCTTGACTTTCCGCAACTTGTTGGCCAGCACGTTATTTTTACTTTTGTTGTTCTGTGCATTCCAGAATGCCACCATTCTTTGCAACTCATTTTTGATCAGTTTGCGTTCAGCATGATGGGGAAAACCAACTAATTGCGATCAACGCGACGCTGTAAGTCCAATATAGTGGCAATAAAGAATCCCTTAATTGTGTCAGAGGGTTTTCCTTTATTGCATGCACTTCTGTACTTGGTGATATCACTTTCTCTTTGATCCCACTTTGGCCTGCCTTGCCCTTTCCATCTTCTCCCTATTTGCTTGTTTCACTTTCAGCCTTTTGGCAATGCCTTGCTTTGCAGCTTTGGCTGCTGCCCCTCTTCCAGCATCACCCCGCACTGCCCAATTTGACACCAACTCAGCCACCACATCCCTCACCCCATCAAACCTGCAATTGCTATACTCTTCTACAGTTAGCAAGTCCCCTTGCAACTCTTGACAACCACTATTGTTGCCCTTAAAGATAGTAGAGCGGTAATAAAACCAAACCATATAGTAGTGGTACTTAACATTTGTGTTCCCCCAAAGGAACGTGTGCTTGCTGGCGCAATTGTATTTGTATACATACAGGTAGACTTTTGGAAAGATTACGTGTGCGCCGCCCATGATGGATGTTGCGTCCTTGGTTGTTGAGACTGTGATCACAGCGTGCGGGTATCCAGAAGGAATGACAGAGAGATTGCCAGGCCTCTTTACAAAGCAGATCCTTGCTGTGTATGTGCAGGAAGGTCCCACCTCCAAAGCCATGGCTTGAGCGAAAGACAGGGGATTAAGGGTAGGGATGATGGCTGTAGGGTCGCTGGGGACAAGCACCACCCACAGCTTGAAGAGCTGCTGATTGGTGGGTAATTGAAGGAGGACGTTGATGGCTGTTCCATAGTCCTGATGGAGGGGGGAGTGGCTGTAGTGGTTGATGGGTTGACACAACATGATTGGAGCAGAAAACAACGCATGCTGCAGCCCCCATTGCTCCAATGGATCAAAAAACCCAGAAATAAAGCTCCTTTTGTGTGGTTGATTGTTATGGTAGCAGGCTGTGGGGAAATACTCCCCTGACGTCAAGCGATCTGCAGGAATACTGGAGGATGGTAGGAATAGAATCTTGCCAGGATTGGCAAGCAGGAGGGATTCCAATTGCTTTAGATCCAGGTTGCAGTCTGGCAGGGTGTAGATGCGGCTGCAATCCAAGAGCACTTGCTCAATTTGATCCAGAGCGGCAAGGATCTCAGCAGGAGCAGCAGGACACGCTCTAATTGCAGAGATTGGGTTAATAGGAGAGGCTGACGCTGTTGAATGTTTGGTTGAGGCAGCAGCGGAGGCTTGGCGTTGTCTTGTTGAGCGTGGCATTCTTCAAGTCAAAGTGACGAGGGAGAACACAACAAACTAGAGAATACTTTATTACAGCTTTGTAGCCGTTGATATGCAAGGAATACTTTGAATCAATAAATTACCTTGGTATTGTTGCGTTAACTTGATTATTTATTTATTTATCTATTAATGCAATGGACAAAACGCTTAACAAACAAAAACGCGTCAAAAAGTCAACATCCACCACTGCACATCAGATGCTGAAACACCAGAAGTACATGTCTGAGCAGGGACTGAGCCGCGCTGATGTTATAGGTGGGCCAATACTTTTATTTTTGTTGTGGTTGGTGTTAAACATTTTCAGCAACAAAACCTGAAGAGCTGCGAGTGCTGGATGACAGAACCAAGGGACAGGAGTTTGTGTACGGTCTAAACACAGACAGAGTTGAGGAGCTTGTTGCAAGGAGGTGAGGGGGTTTTTGGTTTTGTTGCGGTCAAGCATTGCTAAAAAGGTTAACATTGCTGTTAGAATCAAGCTGCCGCCCTATATACTCAAGGTTGCCATGCTGCACATCCGCAATCTCGCCGCAATTTTTCGACGCTCGCAGCCGAAGGTCAAGACACGAGGCAACATGCGTGTCATCAACCTGTGCTCCTGGACTGGAGTTGCAGACAGCATCAAGGACCCACACTACCCGGCGGATGTAGCGTCTGTCAAGGTGAAAGAACATGCCGAAAAGGTAGCAAACGGGCTGGCGGTGTTTGGAAAGGAGAGCATCAAGCCAGAGCTGCTGCCCCACTTTTGAGGGCCTTCAGCCGCTGGTCGCTTACCTCACTGGCGTTGTGGAGTCTCTGGTACATCAGGAGGCGTTTGAGATGGTGGCCAACATTACAAAGGTATGTGTTTGTTATAGTTTAGCGCTCACCTTCTCATTGCGAAAACGAGACCAATAGGAAGTTGCAACCACATGCGAACCCATCTTTGGGATCTTCACGTCCTCGTTTCTTGCGTGTTCAAAGAACGGGGACTTCAAGTTCCACCTGGACAGCAAGAATTCAACTTTCGGGATTAACTTCAGTGTTGTGGTGGATGAGGAAGACGCGGTACCGCCCGTGGTATGGCCAGCGCTGTACCTACCCGATCAAAACGTGGTATCCCAGCAGTGCATGGGGAGGCGATTGTTTCCATGTTCAAGCATGAAAAACATGGGACCAGGATGTGGCATTCAGGGGAGCGACAATTTGTGGAGGCAGCAGAGTTAGCGGCGGAGGCAGATACTAGAAAGCGGAGAATCTCGCTGATTCTGGCAGATGGAATGGGAACAGCAAGTTGGGCGGTGAAGCACAACCAGGACAGGTTTGTGGGAAGTGCTGTGATGGGAAAAAAAATCTTATAAACTCCGACGCGCGCAACCACAACAAACAAACCATACCACCGAATGCAGCAAACAAACAAAGATCCCTACGGCAGGGTCCTTGCGCGTCTGCTGCTGCTGTCCACGGTGGTTGGAATGACGTGGCGGCAGCGGAGCGCGCGGGGGCCGGGCGAAACTCTGGATCTAGATCTGGATCTGGACCACTGACGATCATCAAGGTAAGTACAAACCAATACAGTACTTACCACCTCCTTTACTGTAGGAAAAACAGAGTGGAGTGCCGTGACATGAAGGCAGAACTGGATCTGGATCTGGAGCGGAACCTGGACAACAGATTTTGGAAAAAGGGACGGAGACAGGGCAGCCGAAATGGAGCCCCTGGCTATGCATGTTGCATGTGCCCCGTCGACGTCAGTGCCAAAACATGGACGCTGGCGGGATCTGGAAGGGCAAGATAGACGACTATCAAACCCAAAGCGAAGGGGCGGAAAGGGGTCAGCCAAAATGGAGCCCCTGGCTGTGCGTGCTGCATATGCCCCGCCAACACCGGTGCCAAATAACGACGGCTGGTGGCTCCAAAGCAGACATAACGGATGAAAACCCACCAGACCCCAAAGACAAGAGAATTAGCAAAAGTACAGGAGAAACAACGAGCCGATACAGTGTCAATAGTAGGGATCAAAATGGCCAGAATCGCAGAACCTCAGACAAAGACCCCAACGTCCCATGTGACCCCAAAGACCGACGAAAACACCTATCTCACAGACGCCACATGGAAAATAATCAGAGCAAGCAAAGAGGAAAAGGGAAATAACAGACTGACTGGTCCAAACAACCACCAATACCAAGGAGAAAGCAACAAACAAACTCAAAAGAAGGCCTTTATTGACTTAAAAAGAAAACAATGGTACAAGAAAACAAAGAAGCTACTGTTCAAAAAGACCCAGATCAAACATGCAGAAACCGCAAAAGACACAACGGTGGGAAAAACCAAAACAGCGGGCAGGAAAAACGCAGCGGGAAAGCCTAAACAGGGAATGAGAGACAACAAAGAAAACAAAAACCTCCAGAAGAGGACGACTCACCAAATGGAAGACTTGAACTAAACAATTAGAGTTCACATCAAGAAGACCCACATCGACGAACTGGCAAAAGCTGGACCGCTCTTTGAAAGCCAAACTTGGCCGAATCCTAAATCCAACTGGAGTTACTGTACCAGTGATTACTGAGACTGCCCTCGGGAACAAACTCACCTTTGAATGTACACGTGGCCAGTTCCATTTCCTCAACCAGGATATAGCCATACGTGGAGACTCCAGAATGTTCTTTGAAAGAAGCAAAGAAGACGAATCTGCAAAGCCAACAATCATGCTCATGGAAGTCACAAATCCCCTCAGGAAGGATGGGCAAACAATTGCTAAAGAAGTCGCAGACATATTTGACGAGTTTGCTGGAGTGAAATCCTCGGACTGATACGGCAAAGAAGACACCAACAGCCGAAGCGTGAAGGTGGTGGTTTCTATAAGCTACAACACAGAAGAGGAAAAAACCCAATGGTATACCATACAACGGGCACCATGTATACCCAGTGGACCCAAACGAGCCGGTCCAATGACAGGGAGAGACCGAGATGGATGGTGGCGCCGAACCTAGAAGATGGGACAGAAATAAGAGATTGGTTCAAAATCAAAGACATCCAGTTCCAGCGCATCAAGATGCACCGCAATGACCTCGAAGTCTTAGTAACTACGCCCGCTGAAGTGGACAGATGGGATGGGAGAAAGGTAACAACATTGAGGAAAAAACGGAAAAAACTGGAAGAAAGAGAAATCTTACCAAAAAAATCACAACAGATCACCACCGAGGTCAATGGATACAAGACTTCAGTGACACTCTACCACAAATACGTGGCTGCTGCCTCCGTGACCACTGCAGGCACTGTCAAAGAGACCACCCAAGCCACCCTGTGCCATATCCCACAACACCAAGAGGACTTGGACTGGCGGAAGGTTGCCGACGAAAGACTGGTCTTCAACTTCAGCAGCGCTGGTATCGCAAGGATTGAAAAATCGGTGCGCAGCTATGTGGAACGCAAGAATGGCTTGACGCAAGCCGAGGCCCGTGGATGCCAGACCCTCCGCATCAAAGTGGACCCAGCCTGGATCCAAAAGGAAAACCGCCGCAACCAGGAAAACCCAAAGCAACCACATACTCAGCCACAAACCAAGCCCACACTGGGACGCCGAGAGACAACAGCAACAACACCGCCGCCAACCCACAACGCCATAGTCAAAAAGGACACAATGACCACCGAAATGGAAACCCATATCCAAGAGATGGTCAAAAAAATCAATTGGGGATGCGGGCCGGACCTCGCGAGTCGCGATACCGGTCGCGTTGCGAGCCGCTCACGGGCCGCTTGCGACCTGCTGACGAGCCGCTAGCGGGCCGTTTGCGACCTGTGCCACGGCCTGTTGGCAGGCCGCTCTGTACCTTTTTATGTGGGGCGCGAGCCGCAAGCCACTGGTTCACAGGCCGCTACCCCCCAACCATCACTAAAACTCAAGAATAAATCACAAAAAATGCATAAAATAAGGAAAACAGCTGTTTATTATTAATAAATAATTAAATAAATGGATAGTAAATAATTGCACATTGCTCAACCCAAAGCTTGCAAAACCGATTCCCGTATCTTCCGATTGCGATCTGTGGCATCGCGATTAATGTTGAAGGTAACTCCCCGCTTCTCCACCACAGCGCTTCCCACGAACCTGTCCTGGTTGCGCTTCACCGCCCAACTCGCTGTTCCCATTCCATCTGCCAGAATCAGCGAGATTCAGTATCTGCCTCCGCCGCCAACTCCGCTGCCTCCACAAATCGTCGCTCCCCTGAATGCCACATCCTGGTCCCATGTTTTTCATGCTTGAACATGGAAACAATCGCCTCCCCATGCTCCGCTGGGATCACCACGTTTCGATCCGGTAGGTATAGCGCTGGCCATACCACAGGCGGTTCCGCGTCTTCCTCATCCACCACAACACTGAAGTTGATCCCGAAAGTCGAAGTCTTGCTGTCCAGGTGGAACTTGAAGTCCCCGTTCTTTGAACACGCAAGAAACGAGGACGTGAAGATCCCAAAGATGGGTTCGCATGTGGTTGCAACTTCCTATTGGTCTCGTTTTCGCAATGAGAAGGTGAGCACTAAACTATAACAAACACATACCTTTGTAATGTTGGCCACCATCTCAAACGCCTCCTGATGTACCAGAGACTCCACAACGCCAGTGAGGTAAGCGACCAGCGGCTGAAGGCCCTCAAAAGTGGGGCAGCAGCTCTGGCTTGATGTTCTCCTTTCCAAACACCGCCAGCCCGTTTGCTACCTTTTCGGCATGTTCTTTCACCTTGACAGACGCTACATCCGCCGGGTAGTGTGGGTCCTTGATGCTGTCTGCAACTCCAGTCCAGGAGCACAGGTTGATGACACGCATGTTGCCTCGTGTCTTGACCTTCGGCTGCGAGCGTCGAAAAATTGCGGCGAGATTGCGGATGTGCAGCATGGCAACCTTGAGTATATAGGGCGGCAGCTTGATTCTAACAGCAATGTTAAAAAAAAATGGTAAATGAAGAAATGACGACCGTGGTGGAAAACCTAGTGAACAGCAGAATTGCGGACGAACTGGAAGAGTGGAAAAAGGACTGGCAACGGGAAAGACTGGCCGAAAAGGAGACGGAACAAGAGGCCCAGCTAGACAAAACCAATGAAGCAAGTCACACTGGAAACACCGGATTGTCAACATGGATGGTGGCTGTGGACAAGGCCATCACCCGATTAGAGGACAATCAACTCAGAACCGACCGGAACATGGACAGAATCCACGTACTATAGCGAGCGGCACGCGCGATTCGGACTCCGATTCGGACTCCGATTCGGGAAACGATTCGGAGTCCGACTAGGGTCCGATTCAGGTCCGAATAGGAAAAGACCCGAATCGGGCTCCAGTCGGAATGGCCAATAGGGCTATTGGCGCTCCTAGCCGCCTCCTAATGGAGTCCTAATCACTTCTCATTAGGAGGAAACAACTTTTTCCTGCAATTTGAGCATTGTCCTATTAGGAGCTACTCAGTCCTATTAGGACGACCGACTAGGACTTAACATCCTATGAAAATAACTGTCAACTGCAAAACACTCTAAAAAAATTCCCAAAAATTACAAACCATCTGAAAAAATTTAAAAAAAATTGCAAAAATACAAAATTAAAATTTCAGAATTTTATGATATTATAGTTAAAATTAATCATAAAAATTTATCAATTTTTCAAATAAACCTCTGGCTACTAACATTTACTAAGTTGCTCATTTCTCATGTCCACCATGCTGAACAAAAAAAAGTCTGCCTGAAGAGGGTCCAAATATCGCAAAATGTGTCCCATTTTTTCAAACCATCCAGCACACTGTTCTGCTGCTGATGTGTTGAATAAAGGCTTGTTTCCTTGGTATAGCCTAGCAAAAGACCTAGCGTCACAATTCTCCATGCAGAATCTGTCCCGACGACTAGGGTTTCTGAAGTGAAATCGGTCAACAACCCAGATGATTTTTTGGTATAGCATCCTAAGCACAGAAGTTAGATTCTATCACAGCAAATACATCCTTACTTGTGGAGCAGCTTGTTTTGCTGAGCGCCGTTTTTCAAAGTCCTGACAAAAACACATGCTTTGTCATAAAACATGAATGTAGGATACTCTTCCAGCCTCATGAATGTTTGACAAAGAAATCCTGTGATAAACTTGTTGGACTCAAACGAGTACATCTTCCCAATGTCCATAATGTGCCCACAGCTCCACACAACCAGGAACACCCCTGGCAGGAATCTGTCAAATGGGCTGTAACAGAACCCAAACTCCTCATAATTCCTTCACATGCCCCACTGACACTCGTGTCTTTCCACCATACTTCTTTGCAGTTTTCTCACTTGTTGTTGATGGGTCTGAGAAGAATTTTCCCACCGCCTCCATATGTTCTACTTCCTTGCACGACAGCGGCTGGTAATCAAAAGAGTTCTCACGTTCTCGTTTTTGATTCGCACATCCTGAAATGATGCATTTCCCCTTCAATCCTGCATGATTGATACAGAATTTTGTATTGATCCCAATGATGTCCAAATTGCATCCAATCACTCTGCACAGCAAGTGCCCCATCACTTTTCCATCCATCACTGCCGCACTATACTCCTGGCCTTTGCTATCAACAACATGACATTCTCCACATGAATGTTTCCATTTTACTGCAAAGTGCGCATTCATCCACTCCACATATTCCTTCATTGCCAACCGCAAATCTTCTACATTATCAGACACTTGATTGCTTGAGTACTCTCCAAGATGTAGGGAATACGGAAACAGCCGTCTGCCCTTCTCCCCCCAAGATGGTTGGAAGCAGCAATAATCAAAATCTTCATGAGCTGCTTGAAGCGCCTCTGAAACAGCTGGATCCTGAATGTACTCTTGCAATAGGAGCATCTGGTACAAGTAATACGCCCGCTTGAAAATAGATGATGATGCAGCTGAAGGAATCCCTGAATACTGTTCAGTATCTGATGAAACAGATGGAAATGCTGAATGGTATGCATTCTGCAGAGTATACATTTTACATCTAAGGAATAGTCTGTCAGTAAATGACAAGCAACAAACACTACTAATAGCACTGCTAATAGCGCGAATCGGAAAGCGATTAGGAGCGCGATTAGGAGCGCGAATCGGAGCGCTATTAGGAGTGCTATTAGGATCGCTATTAGGACCAACACTTACAGCATTACAGACGGCACATTCTTCAGCCACAAATTTGCAAATGCAACAGTCATGTAGTATTTAGAATTGATTCCAATGACTTTTTGCTTTCTGATTGTATTCATTGGGTAATGTTCTATGGTGCAGTTTCCATTGGTAATCTCTGACACTGAATCAACATCATACAATTGAATACTGCAGCTCAAATTCACACAGCTGGATTTGTAAAGAAGACCCGATTTAGCTGAATCTGCATCCAAGATTGTGACTTCTTGCCATCTCCCAATCTTTAGATGGCTCTGACACTTGATGCAGTATGTAAACGGAGCTGACAGGATAATAGGTACATTTGGGGTAATTGTTTCGTGAATTCTTGAATCAAAGACAGCCTCTGCAGTTTGTTTGGCTGCCAGGATGGGAACGCCAAAAGAAGTAGCAACAAGCTGAATGAAATCCCGCAAACGGAGTGTCTTGTTGTAAGTCTTTTCAAAACTGCCGTAGATTGAAAACTCAGCTTGGAAGGCTGGGAACTGTTCTGCCAGCTGAGCTCCCATCTTGACATGTGAGGCAGGGATTTTCATTTTTTTCGGCAAAGTTTTTTCCCCATGCAATCTCCAACACTGCCACTGCCAGACACACTGCCATCCCTCAGAGTCAGCAACGACCCGAACAGACTGTCCATCCAGTTCTCTTTCGATGAGATCAAGAATGGCTTGTGGAAACAGGCTCCTTACAAGACCTTGGATGACAAGAAGACCATCTTCATCTTGTGGAGTGATCTGCGAGAAGTCACCAAAGAACTCTGTCCTGACCTGCACCAAAGAGTCATGGAAACAAAAGGCTCTCCTAAAGAGCTTGTAGAAGAGGCCACTGAGGCACTGGACAAGATGTTGAGGTCTGGGTTTATTTGTTTGTGTTTGACAGGTGATCGCTGACACACCACTCCCAACCACAACAGATACATCAACTCCAACAACACATGGAAGCTAGTGTTTTTGGATAAAACCAAATGTACAGTCCACATCCCTGGGCTGAAGAACAAATCCCAGGCAGAAGTGTACAAGTGGATCAAAGACACAAACCAGGATTTAACAGCACTGGAGGACCTCTGCTTCAGTGGGATCGTGGATATAGATGGAAATCGTTCCGAAAATGATGAGGAACGCGCAGCGGCGCTGGCGAAATACATATATGGTGAGTCTTATTCATTTTGGTGTGATGCGCAATTCGCGATCCAATTCGCGATCCGATTTGCGATCCGATTCGCGATCCGATTAGGAGCACGATTCGGAGCACGATTAGGAGACGATTCGGAGCGCGATTAGGAAACGATTCGGTGCGCGATTAGGAGTGCGATTAGGAGCGCTATTAGGAGCGCTATTAGGAGCCGATTCGTAGCGCGATTAGGACCACAATTCCAGCCCTTTAATATCTAACCCCTTTTATTATTTATTTATCTTTTAGCTAGAAAAGTTTCAAACAACAAGTACCATGTTGTTTTTGCTCCTACTCCTGCTGACACCAATGCCACCAAGATTGCCAAGAAGGCTACGGCTCGTGCCGCAAGACAACAGGCTGCTAATGAGGTTAGGTCTGATAGTGAACCTGATATTCCTCCTATCAGCCAGCTTCCAGGTTCTGCTGCAGAAAACGAGCCTAGAAGAGCTATCAAGTCTAAAATTTCATTTCCACTCTTGGGATCTGATGATCCAATTGGTTTGGGTATTTATAGTCTCATTTTTTTGATTGAATTACAAATATTTAATTTAATTATGTGATAGGAACACCAACCAAACAAGCTGGTTCTTCTTCCAATTCCACGATTCCTGCTCATACTTCTCCAAGTTCTTCAAAGGCTAATCCTTCTTCAGCTCCTCCTGGTTCTGCTAAGACTACTCCTGGTGCTGGCAAGACTGCTTCTGGTCCCCCATCTGTTTCCCCCAAGACTTTGACCAGTTCTGCTTCCAAGGCCACTACAGATCCCAAGGCTACTACAGTTCACAACACTGCTAAAAATACTACTCCTGCTTCTCAATCTTGTTCCCCAAAGAGTACCACTTCTGGTTCCAAGGCCACTACTGTTCCCATGGCTACTTCAGCTTCCAAAGTGTCCAAGGCAATGCCAGCTCCCAAGACAGCAGACAAGACAGCTGATTCCAGTTCCAAGCCAGTGCCAAAAACAGCTGTCCTCAAGCCAAGATCTGCTGGTGCCTCCAAGACTGCTTTATCCAAGTCAATGTCTGTTCTCGAATCTCAGGCTTCTACGGTGGTATCTCCCGCAGTTGCTGAAAGCATTGATAATCTCAAGGCTAGCCTAAAGGCTTGGGCAGAAACTCACAGAAAGTCAACAGATGCTGACGATTCAGAAAGTGAGTTAACACCACTTGACAATGCGCCTGAAGGGTCTGAAGCTGATGAAAATGATGACATTGGAGATGTTGATGGTGGAGAAAATGAGCTTGATGCTGAAGAGGAAGAGGAGCAGGAGGGGGATGAGGAGGAGCGGGAGGTACCAGTCCAGCAAAGAAAGAAGGTTCAAGCAATTGTGATTGAAGATGATGATGATGAAATTGAGGTGGTGGAGCCAGTTGTACACAGAAAGAAGCGTCGTGTGGAGAACATAGATGAGGAGGAAGATGAAGTTGAGGATGATGAGGATGTGGTGGATGAAGAAGAAGTGCAGGCTCATCCCAAAAAGAAGCGACGTGTCATGAATCTTTTGGGCAGTGATGGAGAAGAAGAAGCAGAGGTGAAAAAGATGGTTTCTGTTAAATGCAAGTTTCAGAATCCAGGAGCAGTTTTTCGTTGTAATGTGGAAGGGACACTTGCTGAGGGAAACAAGGCAAAAGGTGAGACCAAGTTGTTGTCTTTATTGTGCATTTTTAACAATCAATCCATTATTAGTTTTTCTTGCTGATGTTTTGGCTGCTGCAAAAGTCCATCCAGCCACAACCCACTTTCGCAGGAAGGTCCACAGTGTTAGTTGGTTCTGCCAAGAGGAGTACATCTTTGACAAATCAGTTTTGGTGGACATTGCTTTGGATCCACACAGCCCTGATTACTTTGATGTTGCCTACACTGATTCTGGTAGGATGCCATTTTGTTTAAACATATTTCTCAGTATTTTTGGTATTTAGGAGCAATGTTTGATCCATTTGCAAGTTCTCCATTGATTAATTCACCTGTGACTGGGCCATCTCTGCAAGAAAAGCTATCTTCCATCGCATCCAAACAGCGTCGCCAAGTCCCCACGTCTGTTGCTGAAGTTGTTGCCAAACCCAAAGGACGCACCGGCACCCAAGACAAGTTCATTAGTCAAGTGAAAGAAGTTGGTATCCGCTTTTCTTACCTGACGCAGGATCGAGAGCCACCAATGACCAAAACTCTTGCTGCTGCAACCTTGTCAAAGGAATTCCCCAACTTTGGAAATACTGTGGAAATTTTTCGGGCTTATGTTGGAGTCTACTTTGCTGATTTGGAATTCCAAAGAGTAAGTTTTATTTTAGTATCACTTCAAGCAATTTCTTTTAATAATCCTTTATTTATTATACTAGCTCTTTCCAAATACGTACACAAGCTACTTTGACAAAGAAGATTGCATCTTCTCTTACAGCGATGTTGGGAAGCACATGTCAAAGTTCAATGCAAGATTGGTCCCTAGGCATCAAATCTATAGTTGGAGTACTACAGGTTTTCAAGATGTTGAAAAGTACTTTCAAGGGTGCCAGGAGGGAGTGTTGGCAAATTCTTGGAAGAGGCAACCTGTTCAGAAGAAAACCCAGTGATATTTTGAGTGTTGTTTTTCTTCGATTTTTCTTTGATTTTTCTTGGTTTTTTGGATTTTTCTTAGTTTTTTTTTGAATTTTTCTTGGATTTTTGGATTTTTCTTTGATTTTTGGATAGTTGTATAAAAAAATCTTGTAAAATTTTATTTACACTTTAAATGCATTTATTTTAGATTTTTTAGATTCAATAGTGATAACAAGGCCCCAATAGGAGTCCTACTAGGAGTTGTATTAAAGCCATTTGGTTTCCAATTGGCAGAGCAAAATGCTATTAGGAGTCCTACTAGGAGCAGACAAATGCTACTAGGAGCGGTCCTATTTGCTCATTTGCAATTAGGAGTGCTACTAGGGCCCCTAATCGGCCCTGATTAGGCTCCGAATCGGACTAAATCCTAATCGGATCCGATTAGGAGCCCTATTCGGACCCCGAATCGAGCCCTATTCGGACCCCGAATCGAGCCCTATTCGGACCCCGAATCGCGCGTGCCGCTCGGACCCCGCGCTGACAGAATCGACCGGAACATAGACAGACTAGAAGTGGAGACTGGGGTTGCACAGGGAGAGGTTTTTGACAACAATGAGGGGGTGATGGACATAGAAGACGAAGACGCGGAAGCGACAACCCCAATCGCCCTGAAACTGGGCCGAACCAAAAATGAGTAAACCGGAGAAGAAGCGGGGAAGGGAAGAAGCTGGTGGTGAGAACAAGGAGAAGAATATTACTAATAAAAGAAGAAACACCTCTGGAACATATTAACACCAAAAGAGATTCAGAAAAAACAAACACTGTGCGAACAACACAAAGGGAGCTCGCAAATAGAAGGATTCAAATCCCTCTTCAACTTTCGAAAGAACATTGGAAGTAACTGAACGATGAACCCAAACAACGAAACATCCAGAAAAAAGGATAACAACCAAAACCCCAGCCATGCAACAAAAAAGAAGAAACTGAGAGAAGATAAGCCAATGGCAAAAGAAACAAAAGAGAAATACACATTTCAATTCACGAAACCAATCCCAAGCCTTGTGGAAATGGCCCCAAGAGAAAAAAGGAACACAATGATCCAAAAAATCATTGTAGAAGTGATAACACACAACGGAGACCTATCAGAAGCATCAACTGCGATAGTACAACAACTGGAAACTGCCAAAAACCAATACCCACAGGCGGGTGGCTCCAGCACAGAACAACAGAACCTAAACTTAAAAAGAACACAATGGTTAGAGCTTCAGAAATTCAACCATGCAGACCTCGCGACTCCTACAAAAGGACAGAAACATCTCAAAGAATCGCAACCACAGTCAGTGAAGAGGTCAGAAAGAAGATTGACAAACTAATGAAAGCATTGCTCAGAACACAACCAGGGAAACAAATGCCCGAAAACAAAACACACGGAGATACCAGCGAACCTGAGATGCCAATAACACCTCCGACAGACTCAACAGAACACCAAGATAACCATAGAACCCACGAAACAGAACAGCGTAACAAGGAACATATAGGCCACAGAACAGAACAACATAACAACAGATCGATTGGAAAACTTAACCAAATGAGAACGAAACCTGAAGAAACATTGAGAGTGGCAGAATACAACTGTAGAGGACTTTCTGATACCGCAATGATCTAGATTTCCCAGATAATAAAGGAACAGAGTATTGACATCCTACTACTCCAAGAAACAAAATGCACTGACAGGCAAGCCCAAAAACTGATGCGCGCCTATAACAGCAAATTTAAAGGGCTATCATACTGGACAAATGCGACAGGAACCACACAAAAAGCAGCAGGAACTGGAATCATCATAACAGAAAAGTGGAGCAGGCACTACACCAAATGTGAAAAATCAAGTGCAAGCCTCATATCACTGACACTCACATTCCAGGAAGGAACAATCAGAATAGTCAACACCTACTGGCCATCTAACAATACGGCGGAAAACACAAGAAGCACATTACTAACACTAAATAAATGGTGGAAGGAAGACAACGGTTCCAGTAATTGCAGACATTGAAGTGAAACATGTACTCAGCCCCTCAATGAAAACAAAGAAAGAAACCAGAATAGTAATTGATATGGAAAAAACGAATGAAACACACAGGGTGAAATTCCAAGAATCGCTCAACTTAGCCCTAAAGAAAGAGAACCTAATTGTAGAACTAGGCGAAGTGACAAACAAATGGCAACTCAAGAAAGGAGACCCAGAAAGAATCCAAGAACACACTAAGATTGCACAGGACCAAATGAAATGCAAGGAACCATCCCAAACTGAGAACCTGTATGACCCGGCAGGGAAGCAAGAAGTTATGGAAATCCTTGACAGGATTGCGCCAAGACACATGGAACTAATGAACAAGATTGCGTTAGGAACCCTCCCAACCAGAATATGTGGCAAGGAAACCAAGAGAGCACAGTTACACAACCCATGGATTGCCCTATACAATAGAGATGTGTATCAAACACGTACTAAAGCGAGCGGCACTCCCGATTTGGACCCTATTCGGACTCCTATTCGGAAAATGATTCGGAGTCTGATTAGGGCCCGATTAGGGCCCGATTTGGGTCCAAATCGGAGTTTGAATCAGACTAGGCTGTCCATTAGGCCTAACGGCACTCCAAACGGACTCCAATTGAGCTCCAAATGCGCTTTCAATTGGATTTACAGCTCCTAACGGCGTTTTCAGCCCACATACAACTGCACAAGCCATCACCCAAATGATCGAAGAAAATGTGGCCGCAAGGAACAACAGGATGAACAAAAACACAAAGAAGTTTCTTAACAGTGTCCTCGACAGATTCCACAAAATTGACCTGGATAGGATTAAAGTCACAGACAAGGACGGCAACAGCCACATAGAATTCGACAGTGAGAAAATCAAAATAGAAGTTGCAAATCAAATGAAAGAGTGGTTCCACAGAAGACCAGACAAAGAATTCAAAGAAAAATCCATCTTCATTGACACATACAAACTGTTGGACAGCATAGATGAAAACATATATGAACCAATGAAAGCTGAGGTCACTGAAGATGAAATTTGCATAGCACTTGAACAACTTGGGACCAAAAAAGCCCCAGGGAATAGTGGAATAACCAAAGAACTCCTGCTAATGGGAGGACAAGAAACTGGAAACTCATAGTGAAAATGATACAAACATGCGAAGAGTATATGTACTCCCCCAACTGCTGGCATAAACCCAATCCCAAAAAACCAAGAATGGGGCGCAGACATATACTCAACAAGACCCATCGCGTTACTCAAAACGCTGTACAAACTCCAAGAAATAATAAAAAAGAACAGACTGGTCCCTATCCTTGACAGAAACAATGTACTAAAAGGAAGAAACTACTCTGTCCTCCCTGGTGAAACCACTGACCCAGTAATACATTGTGTTAAAGCAATCATTGATCACTGTATCGAAACCAAGAAAGAATGTTACATACTATTGAATGACATTAAGAAAGCCTTTGACCCCGTGCAGCCCAGGGTCCGAGCGGCACACGCGATTCGGTATTGGGGCCCAATTGGGGCTCCAATAGGAATGCTAATTGAAAAAACCGCATTTTTTCATTGCTCCCAATTGGATTTTTTGCTCCTAATACTATCAATGCGCTATTAGCAATGGGCTGAAAAAGCCGTCAGGAGCTGTAAATCCAATTGGAAGCGCATTTGGAGCTCAATTGGAGTCCGTTTGGAGTGCCGTTAGGCCTAACGGACAGCCTAGTTTGATTTGGTGTCCGAATTGGACCCTAGTCGGACTCCGAATCGTTTTTCAAATAGGATCTGAATAGGGTCCGAATCGGGAGTGCCGCTCGCTATAGTATGTGGATGGGACAACCAACAAACCAATACATGGAAGAAGACATGAACCCAATAAACTCCAAAACAGACAGATTCTCATTCGAACAGGTTGCAGGATATGGACTTATACCAGAGATAACCCACAAATGCATAAAAAAATGTGGAGTACAGAAGGCGGAAAGTATCAGAAGAATCAATGTACAAGCATGAAAAGACCTGAGATATGATGAAGTAAAGGAGAAAATCTGGATATACCGCAATGAAAAGACAATTGAATTTGAACTTGCCTGCGGAATCACTGAGAAAGACAAGACCAAGAGGAAAGATAAAACCCCCAGAAAAGAGGGACCCAGAAACAAAACTGAAAAGAACAATGAACCAAGAACAACCAAAAACACAAAGATCAAAAATGAAACCATATGTCAACTATGCGAGGGGATAATGGGCGCAACAGGAAACCATGAATGCTCAGGAAGAATGGGGAGAATCAAAAAAGCAATCAAAACTCTAATGGAAGACAGAAAAGGAATCAAGAAAATACAACCTGGATGGACAACAACATCTAGCAGATACATGAATGCATACGTCAAGAATGACGAATTCAAATACAAACCAAAGAAGCACCAAGTACCAGGAAAGAAATCGAAAACTGATGAGAGCAGACAGGAAAACAAAAAGAAGGAAACGCACGGCAAAAGAACTACAAGAATATGAAGACAGAGCATTCAAAGAGCTTAGAAAAGGGAAAATAACATTGGAAGAAATCAGTCATGACATAGCAAGGGAAAGATAAAGACTAGAAATACCTGACAAAGATGTGGATATGGGACCGGTGTCCCTACAAATACCCAGGGGATGGCAACAAGAGTGGACCTATCCAGAGGGGATTCCACCAACACAAGGATCAAGCAAACAGCAAGGGGACTGGAACCCCACAAGCAAGAGACATATGGTGGAAGGGAGGCCAGATGGGGGCTCTCTTTTTTCCCCACAGGGGTTTTTGATAACGAGGCCCCCAATAAGTGTGGAAGCTCAAGAGGAGCTGAGGGATGGGAGTTGAGAAAACGGGGTTGGTGTAGATTAGGGGTACACAACATAGGTGGAAACTCAAGACAAGT
The DNA here is from genome assembly GCA_025765595.1 of Obelidium mucronatum. Lineage (NCBI taxonomy): Eukaryota > Fungi > Chytridiomycota > Chytridiomycetes > Chytridiales > Chytriomycetaceae > Obelidium > Obelidium mucronatum. The sequence continues at coordinate 13,572 of JAIVFH010000242.1, read as the reverse complement.
TGGAGGATGGGAGCGGGGAAGTGATACTGGCAGTAGACTGGGGGTCTACAAGGGGGATTAGGTGGAAACCACTTGTAATCCGGAGTATGAGGCCGGGCCTTACTAATCAATCCAAGTAATTGGGGGGAAAATAGTAGTTCGACAAGTGTTTATTACAACATACAGTTCATACCAAAAAAAAAAAAAAAAAAAAAAAAAGTGGGAAGCGCTGTGGTGGAGAAGCGGGGAGTTACCTTCAACATTAATCGCGATGCCACAGATCGCAAGCGGAATATACGGGAATCGGTTTTGCAAGCACTGGGTTAAGCAATGCGTACTTATTTACTTATTTAATTACTTATTGTTAATAAACAGCTGTCTTCCTTATTTGATACATTTTTTGTGACTTATTCTTGAGTTTTAGTGACAGTTGGGGGGTAGCGGCCTGTGAACCAGTGGCTTGCGGCTTGCACCCCACATAAAAAAGTAGAGCCGCCTGCCAACAGGCTGCGGCACAGGTCGCAAGCGGCCCGCTAGCGGCTCGTCAGCAGGTTGCAAGCGGCCCGTGAGCGGCTTGTGACGCGACCGGTATCGCAACTCGCAACTGAAGGAATCCCTGAATACTGTTCAGTATCAGATTGCAGGTTGCTTGTCAACCTGTCATGTTAAGGGGGAGTTTGAGGGGGTTGCCAATTCCTTGGAGTTCTATTTATAGAAAAGATGTTCCTTCTTTGTTCAAATGGTTTGAGGGCTAAGAAAGGGGTATTAATAGTTCTAGTTTTAGAAAATGGACACGTTCAAGCTGTTGCTTTCCTGGCAATTAAAGGAAAATTGACTTGGAAACCAAAGTAACTCCGGAGAACACAACTGTCTCAAGAAGGGTTTTTTGACCTGAGTAATCATGTTTTACTTTTTTAATTTTCCGGCTGCTGTCATGTCATGCTTGTCCATCTGAAAACCAAACAAAGGTAAAATAAGAAGTGACTCAAGACCAGATAAATGCCTAGTAAGCAGTATGGATTGCAGGCAACAATCTGTCTGCTTTTGGCTTGTTTGGATTTTAAAAGAAGACAGTCTCATTTAATTTTCTAGCAATAAAATAGAAATTCTGACTTATTGCAAACACCCCTAAAAAGAAATTTTCTGCTTACAAGTGTTGCAATCCCATTAAGTCCTAATTTCTCTGGAGATGCAACCTGCACTGCGAAGAAGCAAAGTGACTGAGCGTATGTCTAGGGCTCCCAATGGTTGATGGGGAATTGTACATGCCTGGTCAATACAGGGCTGACTTCTGAGTGTTAAGGGCTTTCTTTATTTCCTTCCTTCCTTCCTCTCTTTTGTCTTTTAATGAATAAAGAAACACTGCTTGTTTTTAAAATATAAAGAAGATTTTCAATGACCGAACATCCATTAGCCCCAGGGGACACCAGCACAGTTGCAGGTCAGCTTGAACGTCTCAGCAACAGTCACAACTGCCGAAACTTCATCAATGTTCTGTTTTCCCTCCCCTCAGTTGCAGATGGGACGTGGATTAGCGACTACCAATGGATAACCAAGCCGCACCTGGTGGCTCAGTCAACCCCAAGTCACTTAAGTACCTTTGGAAAATAATCCACAGGCACGTGTTTTACCCAAACAATTCGGACTCCGATTAGGAGTTCGAACTGGACTGAGAGCAGTTCAGAGCCTATTGGGGCCCAATTGGGGCTCCAATAAGAATGCGAATTGAAAAAACCGCATTTTTTCATTGCTCCCAATTAGATTTTTTGCTCCTAATATGAGCGCTACTAGCATTTTTCACTCCTAATAGCAAGCCAATTGGACCCATTAGGAGCCCCAATGGTGAGTTTTCAACCGATTAGGACCCTTTGCACCAGTTGGAAACTATGAGAATAGGGGGTTTCAAAGTTAGATTTTTTTCCTCTCTTGTGTTTTATATTTAGCAACACCACCATCATCACAACAACACTCGCTTACCAAAAAAACTGGCCGCAGTTTGTTACATGATCTGTAGAATTGTAATTCCACAGAGCATTCCGCAACTTGACGCTGGGGAGCAATGACTCATGTCCTTTCAAACCACAAACAAGTCAACGGCTTCGCCGCCTCAAGGTGCTAACCTACCAAACTTGGTGACAATATTGAAGGACTCCTTCTGATCACAGATCTATCAAGGCGTCACACTGCATTGCCAGTCTCAGTGATAACTACATCTGAAACACCTGAAACTTTGAGGCGTTAAACAATCAAACACTCTGTTTCCAGGACATTCAAGGCCATGCTCCGCACGCTTACAGATTCCAACAATAAGAATGAACTATCTTGAATTGAAGTTCCTTAAAACTGTTTGCACCTTGAAGAGCTGTGATAAAGTTTTTTGGTTTGCCTTTTAAGAAAACAACACTAGATCTCTTTTGATTGATTAAGCACCTCTTGTCCAGCCAATAGATCCAAGTTTGACAATAGCAAGATGTACAGGACTTTACAATTTGACCGTTGATGTCAAAGTGAACAGCACATCTGTTTCAAGATTATGACAAATATCATTGTCATTTCTTTTTTTGTGTTGATAAATAATGAACATTGACAGAGCCTTTGAAATCAACTTCCACAGTCCTCACATTTTGAGAACAAAGTTGTAAGCTTACACTTCAGACTCATTGAGTTGCCAACCATTTTGCTCTCTTTTGCTGGAAAAAAAGCTAGATTGGCAATGTAGAATATGCAACGGCTTATATGACTTAGTGAGAATCTGGGTGCTGAGTTCAGAATAATGTTGTTGGCAATTTATACACCACTCACCATCACATCGGCAGAGTACCACCTCAATTGTATTTGAGAAAAAACTCCCTTTTTTATTTCCTTGCAGATGCCACAGAATAAAAAATTATGAAAAATGTTTTCGCCCGGGTTCGAACCGGGGACCACCAGTGTGTTAGACTGGTAAACTGCAATAAAGCAAACCCTGAAAATAAAGAGGCACTCTTCAAAAGAACACATCAGAAAGAGATGTGCTTCAAGAGGAATTGTTGAAGAAAAATATTGCTCAATGATTATTTCAATATCAGGGTTTTTTATATGACAGGATTGGACCACAAACAAGCCTTATCTTATATCAAGAACTCTTCGTGGTGGGGGAAACAAGTGATAGGTCCAAGGTCCGACAGCATTTATCAAGGTATTTCGGTCTGGGTCATTTTGATGACCAAGACGCTGATCCATGCATGCATTTTTTTCCTTAATCTGCTGAACAACTTCAAAAAGTGGATGTTGCTGAGAACAGAAATCCAACAAGTTATCCTGTTCATCATGAGAAAGGGCGATGAATGTGTTGTATTCAGCCAGAGTAGTAGTGTAAATTTTTGGGAGGGGAATATGGTTCCGTTCGACAACAACTCCATCAGGATATGGCTTTGTGGGATGTGTCACTGGTTTGTTATCCACACCGCATTCACAGGAGGATAGCACAATGTGGAATACTTGATTTGGTTCAAATGCCTTTTGACGGGGGGCGGCAGGTGGTGCAAATCGAATTGCGGTTCCGTAGGTTGCAATCTCCTCCAGCATGCACATCAAATTCCCACTAACAGTATTAAATTCGTTACTGTATACATCAGCAACCAAGATGTATACATTTTGGTTGTTCCTGTAATGACCATTTACACATTGTGCCAGCAATACTCTATCAACAAACTTTCCAAAACCACCACATTTCATTCCTGTGCCATTAGCATGGTATGGTTTAGCACGAGCAACAGATGGAACTTGGATTATTGTTGTTCCTGGCAAGCAGTTTCCACCATCAAGGGTCTGTTGACCATTCAACTCTCTAGTGCCGCGCAAGTCCTGAATGATTCCCAACATCAAATTGGAGTTCAACTTGGCTTCATTGCTAATGATAGCACTTGCGCTTGAAGTTCGGAACCCAGTTGAAACCAGTACAAACGACTGACATGTTGTCTTGCATACGAAAGTATAAGCCAAATTCTGGAACAAAGAAGAAGAAAGCGTGTTGCTTTGGATCAGCATTTGGCATTGTTTGGAACGCGATTCCATAGGAGTGGGAGTCGTACTTGTGATCTTCATCAATATGGACCATGTTCGAGTAGTTGAGAGTGTGAAAGACTTGCATGACATTGGCCATTCCTTAACCGTGCTTTAAAAGTCAGTAAACACCCACTGCCAAAATGGAAACTCACTAATGTCCTTTTTTTTTAAGCCAGCAGAACGTAAATGCCCCCTCTCTCCAAGGTAGTCTTTGACTATGTTGGCAGCTCCTTCAAAATATTTGAAAAGAGACAAATTCCCCTCCACATCAACCAAAATGTCCTTAGCTACATCCAGTAAGGGATAGGTGCAAATGTGCCTTCCAATGTCCGATAGAGTGGCGTCAGCACTTGTCACGTATGCACTCATTCCAGGATACGCGTTTCCACCGCGGCCGTATGCTTTCATCCCGCTTGACACCATTTTTGAACTAAGTAGATGTCCCTTTCGAGAGCTTCCACCCCGTACAGTTTCTCTTGTCCCACATTCAAACTTTTGAATGTGGTTGATCAACCTAGCATATTGATTACTCATGGCATTCGGCTCAACATAGGCCAAGAATACTCTCGATTCTTTTCCATCCTTGTCCTCATCCACTCCATAAAACAGATGTCGGCCTTTTGTGACTGCGGCTTCCTTCATTCTATCGAACTGCTGAAAGAATAGGATGTCCGTTGCAGTGTCAACGTTTGTATCAACAGGCACTGGTTTCCCATTTGCTATTTGAATTTGAAATTATTAGAAAATTGCTATAACAATTTGGGTTGATATCTCACTGTCAAAGTAGTAGAAATCGGAGTGAGCCATAAAGCGCCCTTCCATTTTAGCGTCAACAAAAGATTTTGAATATTGGCGCTTCAGATTATGTATTGTGAGTTTCTGGCTTCTCCGTTCTGCAATCATCTCCTTTCTACATTGACTATAGTTTGAAGGGGTCCAGAATGCACTCCACAACGGGTTTTTTTCTGACGCCACCACCCGACCGGCAACAGCTAGAAATTCGGCTCGATCGAGTTCATCCTAAGGAAACGATTTAGTAACAGCGGTTGATGCAGGTTATAATAGAGTAGTTGATTAATCTTAAACCTGAAGAGAAAGGCGCTCTATCCAAGTGTGCAAGATTAAAGGTTCTGTCAGACACAACTCAAGCTCTTTCTTGCTGCAACTTTGGAGTTGCTCTTTGATTAACTCTTTGTAGAGGTCGGGAGTAGTTTGCACTCTTGAAGGCGTTGGTGCCATTGTTTCTTCGTTTTTTTTCTTTCTTTTATTTAATGGGAATGACTTAAAAGTAAACAATGAGGTAGAATGCACATTGTTTACAAACAATGCGATGGATTTCCAGTGATGGTTGAGTGGTGCCAAACAATGGAGTCATTATTGTTCTTGGAAATATTCTTCAAAAAACAAAAAAGGAGGGAATGAAGGGGGTTGAACCGGGGACCTTCTTTTTAAAAGGTAACGGCCGCCTCTGGCCACTTCACTATTGGGCTCTATCAATGGTGAGAATACCACCAATATATTAATATAAATTTTATTTGGATGAACTGTATAACTGCTACTTATTCTTTCCTCTTGTGAAAAAACGTACGACTTCCAAAATCGATGTAATTCTGAGTAGAGTTAGAGAATTGGAACATTCACTGCACAATCTTTTTAAAATAAACAATAAGCGCAAGGCTGGAGCCGCCAACCCATCCGCAGAGAACTCGCGATGATGCCTCGGAAGAGACCGAGCGTGCAAATCCATGGATAGTCGGGTCATTATCAATATTCCTATATTCCTACTTGGTGGTGAGCGCCCGCAAACATAAAGATTTTAGCATTTCTTGTAGGTCCAACAACAAATAAACACATACACAAACAAGGAAACCAAACCTAACTTCGGCCAAATTAACACAAAACCAAAGAGATGGATGTGACGCCTTCGACCCCGCGACCATCATAAGTCAGTCACATCGAAGTCGAAGAGGGACAATGGCCAAGAAGGGGAAGTGATCGGCCCCCCCAAGTCCGCCATTGTGCCTGCTGCGTCCAATAAACAAAGAAACCAGCCGCCGTACACTGCCAAGAGAGGTAGCTAATCTCTCTCGGATGTGAAGGGCGGTGTCATTGTCATTGTAGACCGATTGTTGGGCAGCTCGTTGGTTCATCGCCAAAGGCACCACATCATATGCCATGGCCGGAATTGACGTAGCAGAATTTGTTGATCTTCGTTTGTTCGTCTTCTGCCAAAAACAAGACAGTTAGTCTGTAGTCGCCCAAGCATAATAACACCTCAGTCTAACGTAAATGATGTGAGCTATACTTACCTGAGACCAGACACTAGCCATTGCTGGTCCTCATGTCATTGCAACGACCAGTGGTGTAAACCGTAGCGTCATTGACTCCACTTCGGGTCGATGCGACTATGGCGAACGCGGCCTCACTTATCCCATCAACCTGCAGTATAAACCGTAGAGTCTTTTGACTCCACTTCGGGTTGATGGGGATGTGGGTTGCACTTCAGCATTTTTGGAGGTTTTGAAAAGAGAAAAAGGTGAAATTGAAAAATAAGTAACAACAAATGACAAACAGCCAGAAAAGGCGCCGACGACAACCAATCGATTCCGACAAATTGGAACTCTATTCAGACGCTGTCCTTCCACTTATCAAGAACACACGACAGAAGGCGGATTATAAGGAGATCCGGGATCTACTAAAAACCCACTTCGGTCTCAACAGCAATCGTCAGGACGAATATTCAAAGCCGATTGCAATGCGGTACCAGAGAAATTATGGTGAAAGAATAGCAGAGGGCGAGCGTGAAAAGGCTCGTGCCCAAAAGCTGGAATTCATAAACCAAACAGAACGGCTGGTGGCCATTGGTTGGGCCCTCATTTACGATGAGGACCAGGTCATTATGCAGGCGCATGCTAAAGTCAACCTACTATCTGTGACAACGTCGGAGGCGAAATACTGGAGAATTCGGGTTGAGTCAAAACTCAACTCACCAGAACAAGCCCGCGAATGGACAATCGAGCAAGGCTAACATGGTGCTATGGAAAGAGGGGCCCTATATTGTATCGGAATTGGTTCTTCCGAGGAACCGGACGATGGGAATGGCCTTCGAAAATGAGGCTTATGGTGAAGTGTTTGGCTCACTGCTGGACCATTGTTTGAGTCGGTTTGTAACTGTTATTCATTTTGGTGGGATTTATTCATTTACTGTGTGCGATAGGTTTCTTTCAGATAACCAATTACTCAAGGATGGGCGTGCACTTTTTGGGTCACCAGTGTCTGGACCGCAAAATCTGGAGACTAAACTTGAAAACATTGTGGGGGACTCGCCGCAAGAGTCGAATAGTCCAGTTCCGTTGCTTCAAATCTCTACATCTGATACGACAGAGTCAACTCCCAACAAGTTGACCACAACAATTCAACAACTGTCCGAAGCAGCCGAGCTTGAAGTGGATCAAGCATTTGGCAAAGGACCCTTGGTTCTGGTATCAGGTTTTAACATTGATTTAAAACGATACGATATTCAAACGTTACTACCGGGTAAATGGCTCAATGATGAGGTTTGTATTCTATTTTATACAAAAAGACTACATTGTAATTAACCTGCTTTTTAAAGATTATCAATTTCTACGGCTCAATGTTGATTGAGCGGTCGCGTAATGGGGTTAAATATTCCAAGATACACTTTTTTAACACTTTTTTCTATCCAACGCTGCAGAAGGAGGGATACGCTGGCGTTAGAAGATGGTCCAAACGGGTAATTTTATTTGAATACCAGATCGAAAGTTTACACTATTTCATAGTTTGATTTTTTTTCTTTGGACGCATGCATTATTCCCGTCCACCTCGGAGTACATTGGTGCTTAAGTGTGATAAACTTACGACGCAAACGGATTGAATACTACGATAGTCTCCATGGAGATCATGGTCAAGTGTTTGATATGTACCGGAACTATTTGGAGTTGGAGAGCTTGGACAAGAAGAATACACCCTTTGACTTAAATGGATGGACTTACTTTTGTCCAAAAGTGAGTCCTTTTCTTCTTGTTTTTGGAACTTGTTCTGACAAAGAAATAGGATATACCTGTACAACTCAATTCATACGATTGTGGTGTGTTTACTTGCATGTTTGCCGAATGCTGCAGTCGAGAGGGGGGTTTTGATTTTGCACAGACGGATATGCCAACAATTCGTCGCAGAATTGTTTATGAGATTTTACAAATGAAGTTGACCCTTGAATAAAAGTCTAGTTATATAAATATTTGTAGGGCATTATTGTATGCTGGGGGCTGGTGTGTTCAGGATTGATCCGATCAATCTCAGGGCCAAACTTTGTGCAAGATCGATCTCAGAGCCAAACTTTGTACAAGATCGATCTCAGAGTTTGTGCAAGATCGATCTCAGGGCCAAACTTTGTGCAAGATCGATCTCAGAGCCAAACTTTGTGCAAGATCGATCTCAGAGCCAAACTTTGTACAAGATCGATCTCAGAGCCAAACTTTGTACAAGATCGATCTCAGAGTTTGTGCAAGATCGATCTGAGAGACAAACTTTGTGCAAGATCAATCTCAGAAGCAAACTTTGTACAAGATCGATCTCAGAGTTTGTGCAAGATCGATCTCAGGGCCAAACTTTGTACAAGATCAATCTCAGAGACAAACTTTGTGCAAGATCGATCTTAGGCCAAACTATCAAATAGGTCAAATGTTTAATCAAAATATTTATTACTCTTCATCATCTGAATCATCTGCTGAATCTTCCGCGACTTCACGATCCATATTGGCTATTTGCTGTTCTGTTAGACGAATAACTCCTGGTGTTTTCCGGCCATTGTAGAAGCGTCTCATCCTATCGCATATCACACGAGCTTCCCTCTCTACTTCTTCATCATTCATGGCGTGGAAAACAGGAGGAGGAGGAGGTTCGGGAAAGTCCAGGTATTCCTTCAGATCATTTATATAACTATCTGCTGATAAACTTAAGAACTCTGAGCGTCTTTCAATGGGGGAAAGTGCCCTCCAGCGCTCAACAGCACCTAAGATGACTGCAGAAGGAGATCCTGCTGTAGCAACAACATTTCCATCATCATCAACTGATTGCGGAATCTGTAATTCCTCCGGAGAAAATTGGGGGATGGCTTTTAGTCGTTCATTTGTGGATCTGGTCTTGGAGGGTTTAATGCGTGGTATCGTTCCAATTCAGCCTCGTGCTCAGCAAATAGTGCCTCTTGTTCTGCTTTGACAAACGCCACACACTTTTCCAGCCATCTCTTTACGTATCCCTTGGCTTTAACAACTTCGGCCTTGCTGTTATACCTACAAGCATGTAAGTCCAGTGCCACCGTTACGCAAATTACGAAAGCACCTCCGTTTCCGATCAGTTCGCAATTGGGCCTCACTGGGAGGCGTTTTTCGTTTGCGATGGATTATTGTAATCCGCGGATGGGCGATCTGGATGTGTTTTTTCAACTTGTCCGTGTTGGTTGCACAGTTGTATACAACCCGACATCCAGTAGCTGGACAGGCAACATGAGGTGCGACGAGTCGTTCTTGGTAGGAGGGCACTTGCCACGTGTTTGCCATTTTCGGGTTCTTTAAACTTTGGACGGCGGTAGATTTAAGAGAGATTTTCAATTAATAAATTAAAACACAACTCGTGCATCCATGTTTTTTTTTCAATTATGCAACCACCCCAATCTTCAACCATTTCTGACTCTATCGGCCTCTCTTTCTCTTTTCCCCGGTCGTACTTTGGTCCCTGTTCCGCGTTTGGCCAACCTGCTTCTCAATTCCTGTATCTGTTCAGACTGCTCTCTGATGGTATTTTCTGATTCTTTCAATTGCATGTCCTTAAGCTGTTCGGCTTGTTTAGCAATCATGGAATCCTTTGCATTCAAACTTTCCACATGTTGTAGAATCAGTAAATCCTTGGCTTTCACACATTTCTTGAGCACCTGAATTTCCTCCTCTTTTGTTCGACCCAACAAGGAAAGGTGCTCTCTGGATTTTTCCAAGTCAATGATTAATTGACGCTGTCCCTCCACCTTCCCCCAGACTACATCCAAGACTACATCCTTGTTATCATACTCTCTGCATTTTTTTCCCAACACTACTTGTAATTCACTCCAACGACTTGTTCTCCACTGATTGGAAAAGTTCAGTTCCCTAATTTGTTGAGTTTGTTGCACACACATGACGGTCAAAATCTTGTTGGCCTTTAGGAGCTGTGAGTTAGACAACTCCCAGGCATCCTTCATCTCCAAGATGAACTGGGTGTTTGCTTTGTAGAGAGCTTCTTCAAGGAGAAAAGTTTGAGCAGATTTCCAACTGTTAAATGCCTCTTCGGTTGTAATGCTGGGATCAGGTATAGGAGTGGCTGGTGTTCTCAAGCTATGGAGGTTACTTGGAAAGGGTTCCATGGGTGGTTTTGGTTATATTATTATTTACTTTATCCATTCATATTTGGTGGCTCGTTCATTTGTTCGGAAAATAAAAAAATTCATTTGTTCGGAAAATAAAAAAACAGCCACCAATTATTGCAGCCAAACGTATAAATTTATTTAAATATGTAGAAAAACGAACAATTGCCAACTGAAAAATTGGGCAAGGCTTTGTCCATGTATTTCGAATATAAAATAGGTATTAAAAAAAAAGAAGGTAAAAAATTGGCATGGCTTCGCCCGCGTCAGGTATTATAGACAAAAAAAGAAGGTAAAAAAGGGGCATGGCTTCGCCCGCGTCAGGTATTATAGACAAAAAAAGAAGGTAAAAAAGGGGCATGGCTTCGCCCGCGTCAGGTATTATAGACAAAAAAAGAAGGTAAAAAATTGGCATGGCTTCGCCCGCGTCAGGTATTATAGACAAAAAAAGAAGGTAAAAAATTGGCATGGCTTCGCCCGCGTCAGGTATTATAGACAAAAAAAGAAGGTAAAAAATTGGCATGGCTTCGCCCGCGTCAGGTATTATAGACAAAAAAAGAAGGTAAAAAATTGGCATGGCTTCGCCCGCGTACAGGTATTATAGACAAAAAAAAGGGGGAAAATAATTGGCTTCGCCCGCGTCAGGTATTATAGACAAAAAAAGAAGGTAAAAAATTGGCATGGCTTCGCCCGCGTCAGGTATTATAGACAAAAAAAGAAGGTAAAAAATTGGCATGGCTTCGCCCGCGTACAGGTATTATAGACAAAAAAAAGGGGGAAAATAATTGGCTTCGCCCGCGTCAGGTATTATAGACAAAAAAAGAAGGTAAAAAATTGGCATGGCTTCGCCCGCGTCAGGTATTATAGACAAAAAAAGAAGGTAAAAAATTGGCATGGCTTCGCCCGCGTACAGGTATTATAGACAAAAAAAAGGGGGAAAATAATTGGCTTCGCCCGCGTCAGGTATTATAGACAAAAAAAGAAGGTAAAAAAGGGGCATGGCTTCGCCCGCGTCAGGTATTAAAAAAAAAAAAAAAGAAGGTAAAAAATTGGCATGGCTTCGCCCGCGTACAGGTATTAAAAAAAAGGTTAAAAAGCCGAATCTGGCTTTGCTTTGTCTTCGCGTAAGTCGCAATTCTTCGGTACAATTGGGCTCCAAATAATGAGGGGGGGGATGATGAGAATGTGTTGGGCGGGAATAAGATCCCTTCGTTGGATGCAGAGGAAGGAGTGTCAAAAAGTAAAAGAGAATCCAAATAACCAAGTTCAAGCTGCAACCTGTGGTTTTAACCGTAGAGTCTTTCAACTCCACTACGGGTCGCTGCGATAACTTAGCATTTGGTGTGAGAGTGTGTATAAACAAAGACCTGCTTAAGGCAGTGTGTATAAAAAAATTGGAAAGGGACAAAGATCAGCCTTTGGCAGTGTATAAAAAAATTGGGAGGGCATGATATATCACGGCAGCAACTATCATCAGTACTATGATTCAACTCCCAACCTTAACTGTTTACGTGTCTACAAAAAGAAGATATTGTTAAATAAACGAATGTCTTGAAGATCAAAAATAAATCAAAAATAAAAACAAAATAATCGCGAAGTTGCAATACTAGCGAAGTTGCAATACTACTCCTTCAACACAAGTTTTTTCTACCAATAAGGAATGGGTTTTATGACGGTCAGTGCTATTGTTTCCGGGATTTGTCCACCAACGAGGAATGGTTTTAAGACGTTCCTGATTTGTCCACCAACGAGGAATGGTTTTAAGACGTTCCTGATTTGTCCACCACCGAGGAATGGTTTTAAGACGTTCCTGATTTGTCCACCACCGAGGAATGGTTTTAAGACGTTCCTGATTTGTCCACCACCGAGGAATGGTTTTAAGACATACACTGTTTACTAATTTAAAAACCATGTAATTAATATTCTCCTTGATATCCAACATTAAAAAATGGAAAATAACGCTGGACAGGTGGTTGTTGCTCGAATTTCCTGATAACAGTCCTGCGCAGTAGTATAAAGTTTCCTTTTATATATATTTAGAGCATTATTAGAATTCACTAGAATTCACTATAAGATTAGGCAGAGGGTAGGGTTTAAGATACGGACATTGTCACACGCAAACCAGCCAGTCAACACAGCTTGCACAAGTCAATGACCATGTCCAAGCAATTAAGCAAAGCATAGCATCAACGGTGTGAAGAATCAATAACCATGACCAAGCAGTAAAGCAAAGCATGGCATCAATAAGCATAGTTGACTGACCGCTGCCGTTGCTGACACTAAACAAACCACACAAACCAGCCAGTCAACACAGCTTGCACAAGTCAATGACCATGTCCAAGCAATTAAGCAAAGCATAGCATCAACGGTGTGAAGAATCAATAACCATGACCAAGCAGTAAAGCAAAGCATGGCATCAATAAGCATAGTTGACTGACCGCAAACGGGAGTTGTAACAATATGAAAGAAGAGCATAGAAGAGCATAGAAGAGCATTGGAATTGAGCTGGGTGAACATCACCATTGCAACGGGTGTATGCTTCCGTTGGGGCTTGACTTTAGGTGGCACCTTTTCATTAATTTGACAAAAAAAAAAGGATTAATAAAAACAACATCCATTTTATTTAGTCTTGAGCTGCACTAAAGAATACCGATATTTTAAATCCCTTTCAATTTTGTCCGGGCTTTTACTTATTAAATGTACCAAATATTCTGATTCCATTTTAAAATCCCGTTTTGCTATCTGACAATTAAGCAGAATCTAATTTTGCAAGTGAGCAAATCGAAACAGTCGAAAATTTAAACCTACCCTTTGAAGGTTTTCCAGTAAATAACTGAGTTCACCATTTGCGACCCGAAGTCTCGCAATCTCACTAGAAGCACGTCTTGATTTATCAATGGTCCTGTGTGCGTCAATACTGGCGCGGAAAGCCCAATTGTAGCAGTTTGCCACTGCAAAATCACTAGCTGCTGTGACTGGAGATGTATTTGATACCTGAGGAAAATTAAAATATATTTATCTTCATTTGAAAGATTGACAGAAGTATTTATACCTTTACTGTGCGCGTATGAGTGGATCCATACTCGTTGTATTCATTTCCTGAAACAAAAGATGAGTTATTTGCTGTTCTT
>JAIVFH010000241.1:0-41141 GCA_025765595.1 Obelidium mucronatum | reverse complement strand
TTGAAGAGCAGTTTGACACGACTTTCAACTTGGAGTTCAAGCAAGAAGCACTGAACTTCCAAACCAGCCGTCCATGGCTTTAACTCCTGCTCCTTTCATGCCAGGTTCTTCTTGACAATTGGTAGCAAGCGCTTGGAGTCGTCGACAGTCCAGTGGGTAGCACCAAGATTCTGGCCAGCCATTTCTGAACTTGAGGATGTTCGTTTTTTTTTTTTCAAGTTTTATACCCTTGTTTCAACAAGCCCATGAAAATTTGCATGGCATTCAAATGAATCTTCAATGAGTGTCTTCCATTAAAATGAAAGTGCAATTCCTTACCCATTTGTTGTAGCTGAAAAGAATCCCCTCCACCATTCTGATGTTCACAAGCTGTGTGGTTTTTTTCTCAGAATCGAGTGAGAAACAGAAAAATAAGAAAAATATAATTAGTCAGTTGCGACAAAAACATTGGGCTGAATAGCGGCACCTTCAGTATTTTGATGAGTATTGGGTGATTTGCTGGCTTGAATTGAATGGAATCGCATGTTTTGCATATATTTGGAAACTTGGGTGGCATTAAGATTTGACTTTCGGTGGCTCAGAATCGTGTTTCGGTGTCTCAAAATTGTGTTTCAGTGTCTCCAAATTGTCTTGTAAATTTGCCGTGAAGCACCCGATGCCTTGTAAGTCATGCCGACAGGCACGTGACACTGAAAGCCTCTGAAAACTCATTTACAGACCTAACTCATTTACAGACTTAACAAATGCTGAGCAATCACTTATCAAAAAACTTCTTCCAAAAAATGAAACAACTCTTTTCATATGGACTGGAACAAGCAACTCACCCTCATGGTTTCTCGCGCTGCCCCGCTACTCAATCTGTCAGGAGATTCCTTCTACCGCAAGAAGCTTGTTTGGAAACAGCGGTTTGTGGCTAAGTTTGGCCTTTCTATTCAATCAGCTGTAGACCTTTGGCTCATCGTCGCAGAGCCAGTCTTGGCTGACAAGCTAACTAAGGTCCACTTCCTCTGGTGTCTGAATTTCCTCAAGGAATACAACACAGAGTTGTCATCATCGTCAACCTTTAAAACAAGTCCGACAAACTGGAGGGACAAAGTATGGTGAATGATTCGCATCTTCAATGGCATGAATGAGGTAACTTTTATTTTATTTGCTGTGATGTTTGGGTGTATCCATATTTGAAAGAATATTTTCTTAGATTCATTTTGAGGATAGATTTGAAGGTTGGAACAGCATGGTTCCATCGTGCTACGTTGACGGCATTGACGTTCTTATTCAGGAGACCCGACCATTCAACAAAGGGCTTTTTAGTCATAAGTTCAAGCATGCTGGCCTTCGCTATCAAGTTGCTAGTGCAATTGGTGTCTCTAAATTTGTCCATGTGTCTGGTGGCGTACCATGCGGTGAATGATATTAAAATGGTTCAGACAAACCTTTTGCCAAAGCTTCGTCAAGGAGAAAAGGTGGATGCGGATTGTGGGTACTTGGGAGAGCCTAATCGCATCCTAATACCAATCAAAGGTCGGACTGCCACTGTTGCTGTCAAGAAGTATAACCGAAACTTGTCATTGATGCAGTCAAGGCATGAATCTATGAATGGACGGTTGAAGGATTTCCAAATCTTGTGTAAAATGTATCGTGGAAGCCCATCGGAACACCATCAAATCTTTGGAGCCGTTTGTCAGATTACTCAAGTGAAGATGAGGAGGGAACCTGCCTTTGACATTATTGGACGGCTTGTGTAAATAATAAACTTTATCAACACTTGTCAAAAATAATTATAAAGAAATATTATTTAAAATAAAATAAATAAATTGATATTCGCGTGCTCTCCTGGTTTAAGCAATGTGTACTTATTTACTTATTTAATTATTTATTGATAATAAACAGCTGTCTTCCTTCTTTGATACAATTTTTGTGATGGTTGGGGGGTCGCGGCCTGTGAACCAGTGGCCAACAGGCCGTGGCACAGGTTGCAAGCGGCCCGCTAGCAGCTTGTCAGCAGGTTGCAAGCAGCCCGTGAGCGGCTCGTGATGCAACCGGTATAGCCACTTGCGAGGTACGGCCCGCATTCCCAATTGTGCACAGAGCAAGTCCCACTCTTCAAGCAAAATTCTACTGGCGTCTGTTTCTGTGTGAATTTCGAAGGAAACATGCTCAGGAACAAATATCTTGAATCTTTTTGAATTTTTTTTTTTTCTGTTTTTATATTTTTTACCTAAATACACATAATCTATCATGTTTTATTGAATAAAAATCACTAGCTTACAAGTGGCTCTCCACTGGCTGTCAACTGGCCTGCGGCCTGTGAACCTTTCCACTGGTTAGAGGCTCGCACGTGGCTTGCCCACAGGTTGCAAGCAGCCTGCTAAGCGGCCTGTTAGCGGATTGCAATCCCTTGCGCAACTACCCCCACCCATTTTCCATCACTCATCTTCTGCCCATTTGATGCTATAGACACTATTAAACAATGCTTGATGGTTTCTTTGCTGTATTTGTTGTTTGACTTACTGCCTGGACGCTGTAGCTATTGCATGCTATCAGAATCTCTCTTTAGGCAGGGCAACTTCTAATAATTTTCACTTGTGCAGATTAACTTAACTGCTTGGGCTTATAACATATTGTCTAGCTCTGAGTGAAAATCCCTTTCTCCTTCTGCAATAAGGACTTCCTGGGCCCCCTTCAGGAATTGCAACTCAGTACTCTCGTCTTTGGAACGTCTGGTCTTAGACTTTGTCTTTGGAAAATCCGTTTCCATAAACGTACTTGAAATCTGTCAAAACTCAGCATTCCATGATTGTTGATGCTGTATAATTGACAGAGAGTGATATCCAATCTTCATAGCTACATCTGCTGACAATTCTCCTTTCTTTCCCTTCTTGAAGGCAGGCACAGGAACCTTACACCCAAAGACTCAGTAATTTCAGGTTTTATGCCATTATAGCATAAGAACAGACTTAACGTACCATTGTGCTGGTTTGACCATAAATTAGGTAAATTGTTATCGGCAATGGCAGAGCTCTTTGGAGAACAACGCATGAATATGAATTGTCTAAGACACACTCTTCACATGATCAATAGTCCGCTCAGCCACTGCATCCATGTGTGGGTAATCCACCACAATGGTTTCAACCGTTATCCCTCTAACTTAGCAGATGAAGCAATTGTTGGTGCACAGTCTGTTCAATTAAAGCCATCACAACCAGTAGTTTGGCTAAGGCATGTGACTTGCGTGGAAGTAACCTTCAGAAGGAGAAACGCGAGAAATCATCCATGACAATTAGAAAATAATGGTACACCTGACCGTTATAATAGAATCCTTCAGCGAATTTGCCAGTCACATTGGTATGCAACATTTGCCTGGACCAGGCTGAGATGATTAAACAGTGGAAAGCATTCTACCAAAAGTTTACACAGTTAGATAAGATCTGCGAGCCCTTGGATTGTCGCGCAAAAGATGATTCAGATGCAGTTCAGACCAATTAGGCCCCAATAGGCTCCAAATCACTCTTAATCCAATTCAGGTCCAAGTACAGTTGCCCACTTGGTGGCAACTTTGACATTGCAATCACAGATCTCTCAAGGCAACACACAGCATCATCAGCCTCAGTGATAACTGCATCTGCAACACCTGAGACTTTGAGGCATCAAACCATCAAACACTTTGATCTAGCCAACAAAGAGAAGCCAAACAGCCTGCTCACTTATACAGCACATCAGAATTTAAGCCAAGCAGTTTGGGCTCATAACTTATATGACTCTCAGGGAAAGGGGTGGTGGACGTCGCTCGCACACAAGCTTACTTTCGCAGAAGCAACAAGGCTGAAGTATTGTGCACCACGTACTTTAGCAAGTGGCACTCCCAATTACTAGGGCCCTATTTGCATCCAAATCGGAGTCTGAATTGCACCACTTACTTTAGCAAGTGGCACTCCCAATTACTAGGGCCCTATTTGCATCCAAATCGGAGTCTGAATTGGACTATGTCCGTTAGGCCTAACTGCGCTCCGAATGCACTTCCAATTGGATGTACAGCTAATGCTAGTCAAAAGCGGTGAGGGGTCCGAATAGGATCCCTTTTGTGACTCCAAATCTCAAAAACTTTGTGCGTCTGGTGGGGTTTGAAGCCATCAGAAAAATTTTCTGAGCCTTCATGCTGAAATTTTGCTTGAAAATTTTCACTCAAATTGAAAAAGTTGGTGCCCAGTCCTCTCAATGGGTTTAATGAATGATGTAATACAAACTTGTGTCGCACATATTTTAATTATTTTCTGTTGGACTGAGCTACCTGCAATTGCTTCAGATTTCACAATCATGAATTTATTCACTACAAAGTTAGTAGCTATGTTTGCATGCAATCAAGAATTTATATAAGTTGACATAGTGCAGTTAAGAAATGGCAGTAGCATTGAACAATTATTGGAGAAGACAAAATTGATGAAGGGAAAAAAATTTGCCATGAAATTTTATTGGGGATGGAAATATGTACAAGTGCAGATTTGAGAAAAATTTTCATTTGATAATTATTTTAAGTTGAAAGTTTCAATTGCAAGGGAAGAGATTTCTGCAGCTAAGTTGCTGTAAATAAATGTTCTTGGTTGCTTTATGTTCACTGGTGTGAAGGGTCCTAATTGGTGGAAAACTCCCCATCAGGGCTCCTAATTGCTCCTAATGGGTCCAATTGGTTTGCTTTTGGGAGTAAAAAACGCTAGTAGCGCTCCTCTTAGGAGCCAAAAATCTGATTAGGAGCTATGAAAAAATGCGTTTTTTCAATTGGAATTCCTATTGGCTCCAAATTGCTCTCAGTCAGATTCAGATCCAATTAGGAGTCCAAATTGGACACCAAATAGGGCCCAAATTGGACCCCAAATTGCGCACGTGCTGCTCAGACCCAGGGCTGTTGTGCACAGGAACACTTCTCCGCATGTTCTTCCCTTTTCTGGTGGAGGACATTTCCTCCCATTTGCACCTTCCAACACATTAGCCCCTTCTCTACTTCAACTGCAGGTAATCCTTCAAGAGGTCCATCTTTGACTTCCATGGCACACTTGCAATCCCAAACAACTCCAGCACAATGGCAACCAGGGCTGTGGTCCTTGAAGGTTTGAACAAGGTTTTAACAGAGCCCCAAAACATCTTGTGGGAAATTGTTAATAGATCTTGTGAGTTTGGAACAACCTTGTGGATTAATCATGAAGTAAGTAGCTCACTCTCAAATCAGACAAAGAAGACGTTTATTCCTAATGGAAAGCGGTTAAGACTGCATTAGGAGGCAGCTTAGAGTCCCAATTGGCCAGTTAACTATTCTAATTGGTGCCTGATTTGGAACTGCTCCAATTTGGACCCTCAGGCATGTTGGACTCTAAATCATTTCCTGAATAGGGTCTGAACTGGAGTTGCTGGGTGCGGCAATTATTGCACAAGCAGGGTTAAGGATTTTTTTAAACTTTATTCAGTACATAAGCCAATGAATAACTTTGGACCTTCCACTGTGTCAAACACTATTTTTACAGATTGTCTTGAATTTCGACAGACCAATACAACTTCATTTTCCAATTCCCCCAGGGAACAATGAAACAGGTTGCTCTCAAGTTTTATAGCAAACACATTTTCTTTTGAAAGTGGCAGGAAAGTCAAATGAATGCTCTGATGAAGTTGGTATAGGACAAGAGTTGCTTTGATCCACTTATTCCAGAAGATAGATTTCTTGTTTTTAACAGTAAAAGTTCCAGTGAATCTCTCTAGTTTGGCAATTGGTTGAACGTAAATTTTTTGTGGTGCAGTTGCTCTTGACAGAGTTTGACTGGGAGACTGTAGGTTTGAACCAGTGTTCAGATGAACTTTTCTTTCATTCCACAAATTAATAAACTTGGGAGCAAATTCAACAGTCACTTGTATGATTGCTAAAACCCAGACACAAATGGCTTGAGTCTGAGACAATGTGCTGTGAAAGAGGGCATCTTGATTTGGCCCAAATAACAGCAATCCACACAGGGCAATCAGAAACGCAAGAGTATATAGGCTACTTGATTGGTTGTAGGCGGCTCCCACATTCAAGGTTGCAAACCCTAGTAATCCTTGTGCTGATACTAATACGGACATAAACACCCATAATAGATGTTCTGGCCAACTGTTTTTGTTTTTCATGGCACATGCATATGTAAACTTGTCACTTGACACTTGGATCAAAGTGACAGTTGGAATTGAGATCATGGTCCAGGCCGCCAAAACAGCTGTAGCAAGTGATGCAAGACATATAACAGCGGACACCTTATTTTTAAAAGAAAGCAAAAATGGGTAAAAAAATCACTAAACCTGAAAATAATCCAGGGAAACGCGAAATCAACAGAAATAGCTCACCTCAAAAAAGCTCAAAACAAAGACTTTGTCGCCAAACAGATTCACACCAAAATGAAAATTTTCTCAACTCTGTACAAGTGCACATTTCTATCCTCATTGAATTTCATGGCAAATTTTCTTCCCTACTTCAATTTGCCACCCTGGAAGATGAGAAAAAAAAACACATTTATCTATTTATTCGATTTCGTTTGTTTTTAACAAAGAGATTAAAGAAAATAAAGCGGTTCGGTCCGTAATTTAATTTGTGTGAGGTTAGCAACAACAAAGAACACTTTTGGAAACTCTTCTCGCTTGCAACGGTACGACTTTAAAATCTGATAATCTTTCATTCTTTTGTTGACTGTTTCGTGCCGGGCACCCATCTTTTTAAGGACAATATTGTGGGTATCAATGGCTGGCTCGTTGGCTCTGTTTGTCACTGGAGTCACAAAACTCCCATTCCCACCTTACTCCCGATAGCCTTTGTCAGCAGCGACACGCTCCCCTGGAAGTAGTCGTGGCACGAGCATTGAACGGGCCAATTTCAGATCTGGCCAATCCCCGGCAGGAACACCACCAGAAACATGAACAATTTTCGAAACTCCTAATGCTGTGGCAATCTCGTATACATTACAAAAGAGAGCTACTTACAACATCCAACTGGAGTAAACAATCAAGCACTATCACCACCCATTTTCGCCACGTTGGAGGTGTTGTTCCAAATCGACAGGATGACACATCAATTGAGGCATAAACCTTTAAGTGAAATAAAGCCCATAAAAGATGAACCTTTTTGAGGGATACATGAAGATTTGCAGCAGCCAGCTCTTGCCAGACATCTTCGCAAGACACCACCGACATCCATCCCGAAGTGGGATCGGAACTGGCGATCAAACACTGTTGATCCTTGTGCAACGCGTTTCTGGGACATGTATCTCGCGGCTATGCTGGAGAAGGATGTCATACTGCAGTTGTTGGATGGTGTTTTTTACTGGTTTTTTGCAAATGTGTTTTTTTTTCTTCGATTTGATACTTGTTCTATTCTGTTTCAATAAAACCCACACAGTTTACATAATTCTATGTCAATACTCAAAAAAAAAAGGTGCATTTGAAGCGCCAGGAGCTGCTCCATGAGATAGCGTCTATGGCGTCATTAGATGATCAGCCAATAAAAAGATACAAGCCATCTTTTAAGCCCTGTAATTGTTGGAATTTGATTTATCACTCCTTTTTTTTGCATGGCTATTCGATCATTTTTTAATGGTGTTTTAAAACAGCAGCCAATTCAATTTGTGAGATTTACAAAGTTTTCGAAATTCACACATGTCAAAGACAATCAAGCTTAAATGGTCTGCCGAGCTTGATGCTGCTTTGAACCAAGCTTGGGCATCATTCAAAAAGGTCCACGGTCAAGAACCAACTCCTGACAATGTCGACCAAGTGATCGAGAGTGATTGTCAAAGTCCACAAGACATCTCTCAAAAACAAACTTAAAGCACCGCTTGGAGTATCTTCAGGTGATATTGTACATTTATCTTTACTAGAGACATACGCTCAGTCACTTTGCTTCTTCGCAGTGCAGGTTGCAAATCCAGAGGAATTAGGTCTTTATGTGATTTCAACACTGGAAGCAGAAAATTTCATTAAGGGAATTTTTTTGTGAGACTCTTCCAGAATTGCCAGAAGATTTAAGTTATTGATTGCCAGAACATTTAAAGTGGCTACTTTCTTTGTTTCCAAAAATCTACAGAAGATGCCCAACAAGCCAAACAATAATGCCAACAGCCCTTTTGTCACTTGTGTTGGTTGGTGGTATGCAGGAAAGGATGAACACCTTAGACAATGTTGTGGCTTCAAGAAATCAACAGCTAATGTGTAAAATAAAGTGTAACATGATCATTCAGGTCAAAACCCCTTCTTACAAAAGTTGAACCTTGATGTATTGTGTGGGAGTGCCTAATGGAACATGGAGCAACTTTGTTTCCCAGTCATATTTTCTTGATATTGACAGTGAAATAACAGCTTGAACTTGCTGATTTTCTAAAAATAGAACTATTTAGAAACCCCTTTTTAACCCTCAAACCATTTCAACACAGTAGCAACACCTTTTCTATAAATAGAACTACAAGGAATTGGCCTTCAACCCCCTCAAACTCCCCCTTAACATGACAGGTTGACAAGCAACCTGCAAATTCTGCAATATAACGACTACTTATATAGGATCTTCTATTAACTCGTTGTTGGCGGCCTCAAGTTCGAAACCTGTTTTGTTGGGCTCAAACGGGCAGCCCCTCGGTTTAGGCAGGCTTGGCGTTGACAAATTCCATTACTTGTTGACTGGAAAAGTCCCTCCTCAAAAGACACCCCTGCCACCGAAGGTTCTGCCTCCCTCCGTCAATGAGGCAAAAATTGACTCTGACGATCAAGACACAAGTTGTGACCAACTCTACCGAGTGATTCCTCTGGAGGAATCATACTTAATTCAAGTATCCATTATTGCCGGCCACACTGCCAAATTTGCAGTTGCAGCAGATGCGTTTGGCATTGAAGTGTCAATGACTCCAAAAAACTTGTCTCCCTACCTGTACACTAAAGATGGGCTGCAAGCTTCGGAATTCAAAAATGATCTTCAAAGTCAAGCAATCTTGGCCTCATTCCAGGCAGAACCGCTCCCAACCATTGAGTTTGTAATCCCATTGGACAAGAAGGTATGCAATGTCAAATACACTCCGACCTGTTTTGTGTATGAAAAAATTGGAGGGAGGGATTGGATTGATGTTACAAAAGAACGTGAGGGCGGGGAGCCCAATGTGTGGAGAAAGAAGAATGATGCTGCGTATTTTCCAATGCCAGTTGGCTTTATTGTTACTGCAGATGTGAAATACATTTTTTCTCATCTTCCTGCATGTTTATTAACAATTTTAATATTTGCCTTACAGAGAACCTTTAAAATTTATCTCACAAGCCTAACTTTGAATATTTGTCTCACCAGATAATGTTCAAAGCCACTGCCATTTCTTAACTGCACTATCTCAACTTTAATAAATTCTTAATTGCATGCAAACCACAAAGCCTACTTTGTAGTGAATAAATTCATGAAATGTGAAGCATCACTTGGAGGAGATAACAACAACAATAAACTTACTTGAGAAGGGTTAACATTTCCAATTTGTGTGATTAATTGATAGGCACTTAGAGATAACAATTCTGACCCCAAATGTTGGGTCTGTCCTCACCTCCGGCAAGCATCTGCTCACGTACGCTCCGCATGCAAGACCCACCTTGACGCTCAGCCCAAACTGGCGCCTCCTCCGCCTCCAGGTCTGGTGTGGGATCCGCCATTAA
Source organism: Obelidium mucronatum (assembly GCA_025765595.1). Classification (NCBI taxonomy): domain Eukaryota; kingdom Fungi; phylum Chytridiomycota; class Chytridiomycetes; order Chytridiales; family Chytriomycetaceae; genus Obelidium; species Obelidium mucronatum. The sequence goes on along the minus strand of JAIVFH010000241.1, from coordinate 31,457 downwards.
CTCCAAACAGGATTGTTCTCAATGGTTTCATGTGGTTGGGTCACTTGCCCACCCCAGGGGTACTTGCCACATGCGCGGCAGGCGGCATCAAGCCTCCACCAGGAAATGTGTCCGTGGCGGTGCTGCGGCACCACGTAATGACGTACATGAGGGACAACTTTGAACCGTTCCCCATTAGTGACGTCTTCAACGGATACTGTTTTCACCTTGCGGCCAGCCGCGTTCGTCCAGTCGGTCAAGGGGGTGTGCTCCTGGATGAGGACCAGGAAGACCAGGAAGAGTAGCAGCCAGAACCAACCAAATTGTTAAAGACAATGTTGAAGTTCTGCCTCAGCGCCGACAGTCACCTCGTAGAACCAAACAATCAAAAAAGAAACATCCCTTTCAAAAGAATAAGACGGAAAATTCCTCCCCAGACGGCAGCTCCAACAACTCCGACTTCGACAACTCCGACTCCAATAGCAGTAGCGCAATTGGGGAAGCGAGCCGGACCTCGCGAGTCGCGATACCGGTCGCGTCACGAGCCGCTCACGTTAGTGCAGCTTGCTTTTCGGCCTCCGTCCAGTTTCCAGCAAAGGCCCCTGTGTCATCCACAAATGCTTCCCCCGTGAGCCGCTCTTGTAGGGTCTGGCCGGTTGTAGTGCCGTCTATTATCCCTTCTGTTTCTTTGTCTAGAGTGCATAGCAGTGTGTCCCAGAAGATTCTCCATTCTAGGGGGGCCAGTACACTCCCCTGCTGTATAATGGTTCCGCATTTGAAGCCTTCTGTTGGTCCAAATTTGGTTAGTACTTTTACTGTCATGTGTTGTTATGTGTCCCATTTCCATGCTGAGTATTTATATGGGATTTTCAGCTGGGGCCAAACGCCTTTGCAATGTCATTAAATTGGAGGTATGCTGTCATGCTCCTTTCTTTACAGTACTCAATGATGGCATTAATCATTTGTAGGGAGGTTTCTGTTGACTCCCCTGGGAGGACGCTGAAGTTTTGGCCTGCCAGTTCCTGTTTGTTTTCCATTAGGATTTTCTTGAGCGGGTTGTACCAGATGGTTTCCATTAGTTTATACGGTATTTCAAGCAGGGCAATTGGCCTTGTTTTTAGGAGGTCTCCAGCCCACTCTTCTGATTTTGGGATTGGTCGGATGTTTCCCTTTGTCCAGGTTTCTGGTGTGAACATGAAGTCTTTGCATAGTTGGATGACTGTGCGGAAGTACTTGCATGCTTCAGTTCCCCCCATCAGCAGCATTTCCCTTGTAGTCCCTGATGGTCCTGGTGCCTTGTTTTTTCCCATTTGTCTGAGTGCTTCCATGATTTGGTCTGTTGTTATTTCTTTTTCTAGCTCGTCATATATTGCTGGGTCTATTGACTCTTGTATTCCTGTGCAAATGGTGATTCCAGGTCTATATCTTTTGTTTCTCGTTGTTTGAAAACTTCCTTGAAGACCTTGTCTGTTTCCAGTTTGACTTCTTCTGATTCAAATACAGTGCCGTCCTTGGTTCTAACCTTATCAATGTCTGAGTTTCCTCTCCCTCTGTCGAGGATTCTGTCAAACATTCTTTTTCTTTGGGTGCGGAACATCTCGTTTCTCTTTGCAATTGCTGTTCTTATTTGGTCGGCTGTTTGGGCCTTTTTCAGCAATATGGCTTTTCTTTCCACTTTATTTAACTCTCCTCTCAGCCATTTGATGGTGTTATTTAGGTCTGTTTGGTCTGTTTCTGGTGGGGGTGTTTCCCAGTCATGATTTTGTCCCAGGTGTTTGCTTTTATTGGTCCCCTGTGCGCTTCAGTAATTGCTCCTCCCATTGTCTTGAATAGGCTGTGCCACTTGGCAGATTCTGTTTTGCCTGGAGTTCTCCAGTCCCCAATTGGGGATGCGGGCCGGACCTCGCGAGTCGCAATACCAGTCGCGTTGTGAGCCGCTCACGGGCCGCTTGCGACCTGCAGACGAGCCGCTAGCGGGCCGTTTGCAACCTGTGCCACGGCCTGTTGGCAGGCCGCTCTGTACCTTTTTATGTGGGGCACGAGCCGCAAGCCACTGGTTCACAGGCCGCTACCCCCCGAACCATCACTAAAACTCAAGAATAAATCACAAAAAATGCATAAAATAAGGAAAACAGCTGTTTATTATTAATAAATAATTAAATAAATGGATAGTAAATAATTGCACATTGCTCAACCCAAAGCTTGCAAAACCTATTCCCGTATCTTCCGATTGCGATCTGTGGCATCGCGATTAATGTTGAAGGTAACTCCCCGCTTCTCCACCACAGCGCTTCCCACCAACCTGTCCTGGTTGCGCTTCACCGCCCAACTCGCTGTTCCCATTCCATCTGCCAGAATCAGCGAGATTCTCCGCTTTCTAGTATCTGCCTCCACCGCCAACTCCGCTGCCTCCACAAATTGTCGCTCCCCTGAATGCCACATCCTGGTCCCATGTTTTTCATGCTTGAACATGGAAACAATTGCCTCCCCATGCTCCGCTGGGATCACCACGTTTTGATCCGGTAGGTATAGCGCTGGCCATACCACAGGCGGTTCCGCGTCTTCCTCATCCACCACAACACTGAAGTTGATCCCGAACGTTGAATTCTTGCTGTCCAGGTGGAACTTGAAGTCCCCGTTATTTGAGCACGCAAGAAACGAGGAAGTGAAGATCCCAAAGATGGGATCGCATGTGGTTGCAACTTCCTATTGGTCTCGTTTTCGCAATTAGAAGGTGAGCGCTAAACTATAACAAACCCATAACTTTGTAATGTTGGCCACCATCTCAAACGCCTCCCGATGTACCAGAGACTCCACAACGCCAGTGAGGTAAGCGACCAGCGGCTGAAGGCCCTCAAAGTGGGGCAGCAGCTCTAGCTTGATGTTCTCCTTTCCAAACACCGCCAGCCCGTTGGCTACGAACATTTGTGGTACACTCACTTCAGACCTTCCTGGGCCCCCAAAACAACACATATGTGGAACAACTCCCTATTTCTGGGTCCATACTTACCAAAAACAGGTGATTCTATTCATGACATCAGACCCGCGATGCGGGAATAAGTCACCTTCATGACTGACTACTTCAGCAAGAAGTAGTGTCACCGCTGCGACGGGTGCCACCAGTTTTACAATGGAAAAGAACTCTCTGGCAGTGTAATGGATGGGAAAGTCATGGGACATCTCTTGTGTTCTGTGCCTGGCTGTGTGTTGCCTATTCTTGGTGTGAACACATTGTTCTGCTCATCGCATGCCCAGCTGAAGAATGAGTGCATCATCTCTAGCTGCAAGCGAAAAAAGACAGACACCGTTTTGAGTACCTGCGGACTCAGCTCTCACAACGCGACTGTCCAGGAAATCATTGGGAAACAGTGGAACAAGGACTTTAAAGCGACGCGAAAGTCCAAGAAAACGCGAACATCTACAGTGCATATTGATACACAAGAAAAAGAGTTAGTAGCGGATCAGCGGTTCAAGTACAGTCTGAAGCAGCGGTTCCTGCCTGGTATTTATGGCTGTGTGGAGCTGCGGCATGATCATTGGAATATCTAAGATGTACTCTTTTGAGTCTTCTACCTTTATTTCTCGCTTCTTATGCCACTGTTTTGCGCGAATGGGCGAAGTACCTACCTTTGTTTTCTACGATAGAGCCTGCCGCTTGCTCCAATCCCTACGCGCCCGACACGTTGCAGGAAAATTCACAATATATGAAAGGTGCACTTACTTATTTATTATTATGCGCTCTGTTCATTAGATAGTGTACTGTTCTTATACTTACCACTGATCTTTGTTGGAATCAGGTTCTTGTACAAGACTGTTACGTTTGTGGTTGACAGGTTCCACTTTCGGATGCACAGGGACGACTTCTGTACAGAGCATTGCGATCCAGCAAAATTCAAGGAATTGACGTCAGGAGGGCCTGCAAATGGAAAGGGAAGGTTTAACACGTCCGCGGCGGAACAGTGTGCCAAGTGGTTCGATCAAACCGCTCACCTGATTTGCTTCCACGAGCCTGTCCAAGCGGATTTCATTATGTGGTGTCTCGCAGACTTGAGAAACGCAGACATCCAGAACAGAATTTCAAAGAAGAAAAGAGTTATTAGAAACGAAAGCAAAGACCAAATGGAAACCGAGGGGGAACAACAAGAAAAGGATGACAACCAGCAAAGATGATGGTGAAGGAGTGGAAAAATAACAAACTCACATTTACGAACTTGGTTTTAGCGCCCCTTGCGTCGACAGTGAGAAACACAGATCAGAGAGAATGAGAAAGCCCATTCATCATCTGCATGGAAGTGTTTGGGAGCAGGAGAACAAGAAAGCCCATTCATCACCACTCAATCAAACACCACAGGACAGAGAGAATGAGAAAGCCCATTCATCATCTGCGTATCTGCAAAGTAGGAGAATGAGAAAGCCCATTCATCACTACCAACTGCGCATTTTTGCCATTTTTTTGTTAAGACATTTCTGGCGGGACGAAATTAAACAGCAATAATGTCAAACTGCACCTGTACAACAATCCCCTATCGCTGCATTAATCTTTGTTGGCCTCCCTGCTGAAACAGCAAGCATGATTCATTGATTGCTGATTGTGGTATGTGTGTTTTCTTCTCTAACTATCTATTTTTAATATTATGTCCCCATTAACACGATTGCGAGCCAATCCTCAGGAAATCGTGGATCCAACCAAGGCACCGTGGCCGAGCCGGTGTGCCAAACCAGGATCGCGTCGACAAGCACCAACATCGAAGCAGGGGGGTCAGACTAAAGCAACAGAACAAACCAAGGCAATCACGGCCTCACAGGTGGTCCTGTCCAACGGAGTTAACTGGAAGAAACCAAAGGCAACAATTTGGCTTGATCAAGGGACAGCGTCAAGGAGATCAACAGATGTGGAGTACATCAATGCTGGACAAAGCAACACTAAGCCAAAAGCGCGGATACGGCTCAATCTGTCGAAAGGATTATACAAATCAAAAGAACAGATGAAGATGGAATCAAAAGAACAAGTGAAGATGGAACCTGTTGGCTGGATGGAATTGTGGGGATGACAGATTTGGTGGATCTCCTGGACCAACACCAAAAGCGGAGGACGACGATGATGAAATACTGTCGTATTCGAGCTCAAACGTGGGTTTGGATTGGGGACCCGATCGGATGGTTTTGGTTGATGGGGAACTCATGGAAGGGCTCCCAATTGTTGATGGGGAATTGTACACGCCTGGGCAATACAGGGCAGACTTCTGAGAGTATATGTGGGTTATTTATTCCCTTCCTTCCCTACTCTCCGTTTGTCTTTTCACAAATAAAAAAACTTTGGGTTGTTTTTATGTAAAAGACTTTGGTTTATTTTTAAAAAATAAAGAAGATTTTCAATGTCCGAACATCCATTAGCCCCAGGAGACGCCGGCACAGTCGCAGGTCTGCTGACCGTATCTGCAACAGTCGGGACTGCAGACACTTCATCAATGTTCCATTTTCGCTCCCCTCAGTTGCAGACGGGACGTGGATTAGCGGCTACCAATGGATAACCAAGCCGCGCGCGGATGGCTCCGTTAACCCCAAGTCACTCAAGTACCTTTGGAAGACAATCCACGGGCACGTGGTTTACCCAAACATCTCAAAATTGGCGCCCAACGCATGCACAGACGCATTGCGAGAGCTGGTGCCACATATAATCATGTAATGTTTATTCATCATTCTACACTATCCTACCCACTATATCTAACATGCCTTATTTAAGTATGTTGAATACTAACTTTGCGCCAGTGGTGTACAACTATCACCTGAAAGAAAATGACAAACAGCTAATGACTGTTGTACACCTGGACCTCCCCATTGTCTTAACAACACTGAAAAAAACTGTCGAGTCTTTTCAGTTTCTTACAGACGAAGACCTCGCAGCTCTGGCTGGACAAGTGGGGTTTGGTGTCATGTATCCTGACGAAAAAGAGCTGGACCTTGAGATAGCAAGAAAACTAATGCCGCGATTCATCTGCGGTAATGTTTTATTTGACTTTAAGTGTATATGTATTGCTAAAGCTCTGTTTTTTGGTGTTATAGATCGCAAGAATGTGAACAACATGTTCAAGGTGCGTTCAACTGTACCCAGAGCCCAGCAAAACAAACGTGGATGGATCAAAGAATGCGGAGCGCTTGCACAGGGTCCCACTGCGGGAGTCGCGGGTCAACCTGCAGGAAGCGATCAGGAATGAAGTTCGCAGGGAGCAACGCCAATGCGAAGATGGGAGTGAGAGTGGCTTTATTCTCCACATTTCCGATGACGAAGAAAAGGAAAGCGACGACGATGTGGTCCAACGATTGCAGGTATGTTTCTTTATATTTAATGTCCAAGACTAAGCGCCAAGCATCGCCAACACCAGCCAAACAGCCCGCGCGCAAAACCTAAAGCAAGACGCCCAGCTCTGCTAAACGCGATGAGACTGCTATGGAAAGGCGCAGAAGACGTAAGCGTTGTTAAAATGGGGTTTCTTCAATTTCATTTATTTAAATCACACAACAGGGTCTGTAAGTTCACCAGACAAACGGGGAATCCAATCTGGAAGCGGCGCAGACAATAGCGCTGATGACAATGATGTCAATGCATCCTCAAGCGAGTCTGATAGACAGGACGCTCGCAGTGATGACGAAGACTTGGATGAAGACGAAGATGACGACAAAGACGAACAAGTGTCCAGCCAGCCGCAGTCGTCTGGCTCTATCCGCAGCTGCATTAGAGATACGCAGCCTTTTCCTTTGGATTACGATGATGGCAAGAGATATGTTTTTATTGCTTGGCTAACAACATTCAGCAGATGAAGCTGACGAAAGTCCAGCACCAGAACCGCCGAAAGCCAAAATCGGAGTCACTCTTATTGCGGACAAGTCGACAAAGCTGCTTGTTGAAATTCCGTATGTGCTGGATCGGAAAGATTGCTATGTTTTAGGTAAGTGGATCCTTTCTTCCGCTGTTGTTTCCTCAAATCCTCAGAGTATTAACTCTGTTTTAGGTCCAAGTGACATCATCAAGGTCCTCTCAAGTCACGCAGCATTCCTGGCAAGGGGTATCCGCTGCGACTACGTGGAGCTTGTTGACGAAGATGGCTTTGGACGATCGTCATTTGTAATTCAATACACAGCTGTCTTTGGACAGATTGACATCAAAGCCGGAAGCAGTGAGTGTGTTGTAATTTGTTTGAGCAGGGAAGGGGTACTAACTGCCTTTCTATTGATAGTCTCGCAACCAGTGTTTGCTCGCCCCGCCGTTGTGACCCCACTGTCATCGCAATTGTATTCAACTCCAATGCTTCCAAGCTCTGGCTCCGGCAGCTCCCGCCGTGATGCGATGGAATCAACTTCGACGCAGTCGTCAATCATGTTTCGACCAGCGGGACGTTCGGGAGGAGTGAAAGAGAAGCAAGTCGATGATGTGATGAAGTATGCAATCATCTACTGTAAGTTGTTGGCTGAAGGGAACATACGAAAGGACAAGATCCTGGCAATGGTCAAGCAGGAGACTGGGTTGGTCAACTTTCCTGACAAGAAGGAGTCTGGACATGCGTACGTTGGGCTCCATTTGTACAATGAGGAGCTGAAAAAGGTGATTGCATGTTTATTGAGTGTTATCTGCGTTTTCTGACTTTGCTGTAGATCTTCTTGAAGTACAAGTGCTTCTTTGCGACATACAGCGGAATGACGTTTACTTTTGAATTAGCGAAACGTCATTTTGCTGAATGGACCAAAAAGCTGTCGTTCGATACTGGTGTTCCTGACGAAAACCACAATTCTGGCAGCTTCATCCAAGCATTCAACCATCTGCACTTCTACAAGGCTGGGCAAAGTCGCCATCAGCGCAAGCCAGAGACGCATGTGGTGCTTCGGGCCTTTGCAAACAACCAACATGTCAAGAAGGCGTATTGGCGGGAGCCGCTTCAGGAAGGAAGCGCAAGCAAGAAGGCAAAGCGCTGATCGGGGTTTTTTTATTTATTGTTTCTTCAATATTTTGTTAATTTGAACTTCGCGCATCCTTTTTTGTTTTTGTTTATTGTTGGTACTTTGGATTTTGTTTATTAGTTTAAATACATATATTATGGTTTTAAAACTTTTCTGCTCATTGTTCTTACATTTTTCAAAATAAAGTAACGACTAGCTTTCAACTGGCTCTTCACTGGCTGTCAACTGGCTTGCGGCCTGTGAACTAACTGCGACGCGGCTGGCTTTCCACTGGTTAGCGGCTCGCATGCGGGTCGCCCACAGGTCGCGAGCGGCCTGCTAAGCGGTCCGTTAGCGGCTCGCAAGGTCCGGCTCGCTACGGGGACACCCAGTCCCCCCCAAGGATTTTGCTGGGTAGTGTTTCCATTGCCAGTTTTTCAATTTCCTTTTGTGTTCTTTCTGCGTTTTGTCCCACTATTCCTCTCACTATTTCTCTTTCTTTTAGATCACACAGTTTTTTGTTTGCTGATGGCGGGGTGCACTTAAGTGTCAAGTTTGCGAGTTCTGTGTGTTGTTGGATTCTTTCAGGGTTGCCAGCAAGTACCTGGAATCCTGCGCATTGATCTTGTAACTCTGCTCTATTTTTTTCGTATATTTTTGCACATCCAACTTCAAATTCCTTTTTCTCCTTTTCTGTCGCTTTATTCCAGTCCACCACTCGCCCTGATTTTTTGGGGGCCTTGGGTCCTTTGTTGTGGGTTTTGGTTAGGTCAAATGAGGCCACTCAGAGGTTCTCAGCTCCTCCATTTCTGTCAGTATGTAGCAGTGTTTGGTCATTCCTGCGATAGTTGGATTTTGTTTGGGTTTGATCTGATTTTCCTTCTGGCAAAGTCTGGTGTTTGTTCTTGTTCTGGAAGGGTTTCACCGTTACTATCAGCTGTTCCCTCGTTGTCTCCTATTGTGGCTTCCTCCATTGTTTCCTCTTGTTCAATTGGTCTCTTTTTCTGTCTTTTTTCAGGCTTTTTGTTTGTTGTTGTGTTCCTTTCTTCTTTGTTGTGTTTGTGTGTTTCATTGTCTGCCTCAATGTAGTTTTCTATGTTTGTGTATTTGTTCAGTTTACTGTAGAGCCACATTTGTCTCTTCTGCCGTAGGATGTCTTGTTGTTCTTTGCTGGAGCCTCCTCCTTGTGGGAATTCCCCTTCTTTTTTGTCTTGGAGGGAGGTGATTTTCCTTTCTGTCTCCTCTGTTAGCTCTCCTGATCTGTATAGTTCCTGGATGGCGTCTTTGATTGCTATTATGTTGGTGGTTTGCTGTGTTTTTGTACTTCTTTTATTTTCACTACTACTGATTTCATTCCTTGTTGTACTACCAACTATATGTTTCCCTTTTCCGCCTCCTCTGCTATCCACCTCTTCCTGTTTGAGCTTACTCATCATTGGTTCGGCCCGTTTCAGGGCGTTTCTTCTTTTCCCCCTTCTTTCCCTTTCCGTCGTGGCGTTCGATGTATTCGACACCAGCACTCTTCTTTCCAATTGTTTTTCGAGTGATTTCCTTTCTTTGGTGTTTTCTCCAGAGTTCCTCCAGCTTAACCACTCTTTTCTTCAGTCCAACGTATTCATCTTCCTCGCCCTCATTGCATCCAAAGATTTCTTTGTTCAAAACCTTGATTTCGCCAATGATTGCCTCTCCAAGGGTTTCTCCTTCTTCTTCCTCTCCCATTTCTTGGTCCAAAGGCTCCAACTTTGTTGGCTGGTCAGTTTCCTCCCCTGTTTCGGTTTCTTCCCTCGTTTCTGTTGTGGGTTTAATTGTTTCCTCATCCATGTCATTCTGGATTTTTGCCCACTGGTCATTCAGGTTGTTCTCCTTTTCCTTCATCCAGATCGCCATCGTCTCTTCCAACTCCCCTTTCACTCTTTCCATTTCTGCTTCCATCTTTGTTTCCATCTTCTTTTTGAGCTCCTTCACCTCCGCTTGTACCGCCGTCATTAGCTCTTCTTTACGTTCTTCTTCCGTTTGGAAGGTTCTTCCAGTTGGGGCTGTGGGAGGGGCTCCTTGGAGAGCCATTCGTTGGGCTTTGGACAAGATTCCGGTTGCATTTGGGAGTTCGGTAGTGCTGTTCCCCATTCTGGTTGTTGGTTTGATGGGCTTGATAGCCTCAGCCATGTGGATTTCCAAGTGGCAGCAACCTTCGGCTTGTGCTTCAGTGAGGCGGAGTCCCTTGCTTTCAAGGTTTCTCAGGTCCACACGGATTTGTCCGACCTCTTCTCCACTCATTGATAGGTAGCAGGTTCTTTGTCCCAGTCTTTTTAAGCGTTCCTCAACTTCTTTCTTGTGTGTTGGGCAGTTTTGGTGGAGGTGGCAGTGTTTGCAGTCGTCCCTGTTTCTGTATGTTCCGTCCGGTTTTCTGACCAGTTTTCTGACAAGCGTGAAGGTTGCGTTTGATTCTGGGAATTGGTACTGGTTTTTGGTTTTAGAATTTTGGGTATGTGTGTTTTTGTTTTTTCTCACCACAGTGTTGTCCATTTTCTTTGCATCGTCTTCAGCCTTCATCACGACCACAAGAGAGTAGGGGATTATTTTGATCCTATCCCCTCTGACGATTTTGTAGTTCACTTTTCCATTTCCAAGCGCACGCACCGCGTCGTGCCAGTCTTGGGCTCTTGTGTATTTCTCCACATTCTTTACCACCAGGGTTCTGGTTTGTTCTCTGTGGCGTCGAATGTCCAGAGTTTTGTCCTCGTCCGCCAGAATTGCTGTGTTGCGGTTGAAGTAGAGGCATGGATGGAGCTGCATGCATCTGAGTTTGTCCTGTTCAGTCTCGAAGTACAGACTGACGACTAATTCGTGGCTGTTGGTTGTGGATCTTCCAAAGGCTTGCACGATCTTGTGGCCTTTTTCGGTCCAGAGTTGGAGCATTGCCTTGGCAATTTCACTAGGTTGTTGGTGGTGGGCATTGTCGATGCCGAGGACAAGTGCCTTGTGCTCTTTATCGACTGCTGCTGTCGACTCAACGTTGAACAGGTTCTGTGTGGCTGGTACTTCAGCAACGGTGAGGTTTTCGTTGAGGTGGTCCAGCTGCACCCCAGTCAGATTCATGACCAATTTGTGGTTTGCAGTTCGCACAGTGGTCTCGACGCCGTAGTTTGATCTTGGCCAGGTTGATCAGTTCGTTGGCATGCTTTGTTTCAATAGAGGCAACATATGTTTCCGTTTCTTTGTTTTTTGTTCTTTTTTTAATCACACTATCTTTTGTTCTCTGCCTTGTTCCCCTTTTTATTTTACATTTACATTCGCAGGTTGCAGGTCCGATGGCCGGTCCTTTTCTGGTGCCTGGCGCTTGCGCCATAGTCACTGGCATTGCCAGTTTTTGCCGCATGTTGCGGTTCACCCTGCTGCCGATCCGGTTCCCCCACCGCGGTGGCCGGTTCGGCAGTTGCGCACATGCGCTAGAGTGTTGGTGGGGCATTGCCATCTCGTGCATGCCCAGGGTCGCCAATACGGCCTAGCCTTCTCCACCGTTGTGTCCCCCTTATTCGACCTGGGGGGCGTCGGTCTTGTGGTGAGTCCTCCGTCGGTTCCCTTTCGCCACGTTCCTAGAGTCCAGATCCTGCTGTCGCTGGTAGCGTTGTTGCTGCTGCTGCTGCCGTCGCTGCAGTTGCTGTCCTCCCCCTTGTGTCTTCGCGCTCCCTCGCCCGCCCCCACGCCCCCAGCCGCTCCATCCTTTGCTCCACATTTGACGCCTGCGACTGGCGCGTGGGGGAGCCCGCTTGCAAGGGTGGCTTGCAACAGTCGCATTGTGGTTGGTTGGTGCTTGGCCGCTTTGATTTTCAACAAATTTTTTTTTCCACTTGATTTGAAATCAAAAGGTAGCTCAGTCAAATAGAAATAACAATGGAATAATAATGATTTGTAACATATGTGAGACACAAGTTTGTATTACGTCATTCATTAAACCCATTGAGGTGACTGGGCAACAACTTTTTCCATTTGAGTGAAAATTTTGTAGGATGAAGGCTCAGAAAATTTTTCTGATGGGCTTCAAACCCCCCTATGTTCACCAAGTTTTTGAGATTTGGAGTCCTAACGGGGATCCTAGTAGGACCCCTAGCCGCTTTTGATTAGCTTTCCAACTAGGACTATCAACGCGCTATTAGCGATGTGCTGAAAAAGCTGTTAGGAGCTGTAAATCCAATTGGAAGCGCATTTGGAGCTCAATTAGAGTCCGTTTGGAGTGCCGTTAGGCCTAAGGGACAGCCCAGTCTGATTTGGACCCCGATTCGTGTCCGAATTGGGCCCTAGTTGGACTCCGAATTGTTTTCCGAATAGGAGTCCGAATAGGGTCCAAATTGGGAGTGCCGCTCGCTATAGTGCTTGCTATAGTAAATGTCTTTGGGATCTTCATGTCCTTGTTTCTTGCGTGCTCAAAGAGCGGGGACTCTAAGTTCCACCTGGACTGCAAGAATTCAACTTTCGGGATCAACTTCAGTGTTGTGATGGATGAGGAAGACGCAGAACCGGTATGGCCAGCACTGTACCTACTGGATCGAAAGGTGGTGATCCCAGCGGTGCATGGGGAGGCAATTGTTGTGGGACCAGGATGTGGCATTCAGGGGAGCGACGATTTGTGGAGGCAGCGGAGTTGGCGGCGGAGGCAGATACTAGAAAGCGGAGAATCTCGCTGATTCTGGCAGATGGAATGGGAACAGCAAGTTGGGCGGTAAAGCGCAACCAGGACAGGTTTGTGGGAAGTGCTGTGGTGGAGAAGCGGGGAGTTACCTTCAGCATTACTCGCAATGCCACAGATTGCAATCGGAAGATACGGGAATCAGTTTTGCAAGCACTGGAGATCATGCGAATCTCATTAAAATAAAGAAAAGAGCAATGAACATTCATTAAAATTAAAATCAAGACCGGGTACTACGACGCTGCTCCGACTTCTGTCCCGATACCAAGTAGGTTTGAGCAACTGCTACATTCTTCTTCACCATTACTTCATGACCATTGCAAACATCCCACGTCTTCACAAGGGTGTGAATAAAACGAGATTCCAGCTCATTCAAGTCAACTGCTTCAGGCAGATTCACTTCGTAGACAAACTCTTCAGCTCCAGGATCATTTCCGAAATACCCGATGATGGCTTGAGTTGAAGCCAATTGAGCACCCTTGTCACGTGGGTCAACGTAGAAAGAAGACTCTGAATGTTGGACGGTGATGTTGTACAGCAGCTTTCTGCCATCAGGTGAGACTGAAATTACAAAAGTAGTATCGCAAAAACACGATCACCTTCCACAGCTTTGATCCAGCATCATAGAACCGAACGACCTCATGAAGACGAAGGTTGGAGTGAAAGTTCTTTGCTGCTTTGACTCCTGCTTTCGAATAGACCAATGATTGCACTTGAGTTGCAGGAGGTGGTGCCGTCACAGTAGGCAGAGCAGGTCCGTATCCCATCTTTGCATTGTACTCATGGATTTCTTGAGCACAGTATTTCTTCCAGTTCTTGCCACCCATGACGCGTTGAATCAGAAATGGATCGACGCCAGTAAACTTTGGACTGGCTGGGATTGGAACAGTTGGGGCAGTCTGACGACGCTTCTTTGCAGGTGGGGGCTTGGCGGCAGCACCGTTAACTTCCTGAAGCAGAGAAGACCCAAAGTTTTCAACATCTGAGTCATCTTCATAGTCGTTGTCATTAGATTTGTCATCTTGTTGTCTCAGGTGTCCAGCAATGTCAGGTGGTGGCTTCTCGGTCCCTGGCTCCCAATCTTAAAATAGAACAGATGTCAGGAAGAAACTAACTCCTAACTCACACAACAATAAAGAACTTACCAGCATTCTTTTGAAGAGCAGTTTGACAGACTTTCAACTTGGAGTTCAAGCAAGAAGCACTGAACTTCCCAAACCAGCCGTCCATGGCTTTAACTCCTGCTCCTTTCATGCCAGGGTTCTTCTTGACAATTGGTAGCAAGCGCTTGGAGTCGTCGACAGTCCAGTGGGTAGCACCAAGATTCTGGCCAGCCATTTCTGAACTTGAGGATGTTCGTTTTTTTTTTCTTCAAGTTTTATACCCTTGTTTCAACAAGCCCATGAAAATTTGCATGGCATTCAAAATGAATCTTCAATGAGTGTCTTCCATTAAAATGAAAGTGCAATTCCTTACCCATTTGTTGTAGCTGAAAAGAATCCCCTCCACCATTCTGATGTTCACAACTGTGTGGTTTTTTTCTTCAGAATCGAGTGAAAAAAAAAATAAAAAAAATATAATATCAGTTGCAAAAACATTGGCTGAATAGCGCACCTTCAGTATTTTGATGAGTTTGGGTGATTTGCTGGCTGAATTGAATGGAATCGCATGTTTTGCATATATTTGGAAACTGGGTGGCTTAGATTTGACTTTCGGTGGCTCAGAATCGTGTTTCGGTGTCTCAAAATTGTGTTTCAGTGTCTCCAAATTGTCTTGTAAATTTGCCGTGAAGCACCCGCATGCCTTGTAAGTCATGCCGACAGGCACGTGACACTGAAAGCCTCTGAAAACTCATTTACAGACCTAACTCATTTACAGACTTAACAAATGCTGAGCAATCACTTATCAAAAAACTTCTTCCAAAAAATGAAACAACTCTTTTCATATGGACTGGAACAAGCAACTCACCCTCATGGTTTCTCGCGCTGCCCCGCTACTCAATCTGTCAGGAGATTCCTTCTACCGCAAGAAGCTTGTTTGGAAACAGCGGTTTGTGGCTAAGTTTGGCCTTTCTATTCAATCAGCTGTAGACCTTTGGCTCATCGTCGCAGAGCCAGTCTTGGCTGACAAGCTAACTAAGGTCCACTTCCTCTGGTGTCTGAATTTCCTCAAGGAATACAACACAGAGTTGTCATCATCGTCAACCTTTAAAACAAGTCCGACAAACTGGAGGGACAAAGTATGGTGAATGATTCGCATCTTCAATGGCATGAATGAGGTAACTTTTATTTTATTTGCTGTGATGTTTGGGTGTATCCATATTTGAAAGAATATTTTCTTAGATTCATTTTGAGGATAGATTTGAAGGTTGGAACAGCATGGTTCCATCGTGCTACGTTGACGGCATTGACGTTCTTATTCAGGAGACCCGACCATTCAACAAAGGGCTTTTTAGTCATAAGTTCAAGCATGCTGGCCTTCGCTATCAAGTTGCTAGTGCAATTGGTGTCTCTAAATTTGTCCATGTGTCTGGTGGCGTACCATGCGGTGAATGATATTAAAATGGTTCAGACAAACCTTTTGCCAAAGCTTCGTCAAGGAGAAAAGGTGGATGCGGATTGTGGGTACTTGGGAGAGCCTGATCGCATCCTAATACCAATCAAAGGTCGGACTGCCACTGTTGCTGTCAAGAAGTATAACCGAAACTTGTCATTGATGCAGTCAAGGCATGAATCTATGAATGGACGGTTGAAGGATTTCCAAATCTTGTGTAAAATGTATCGTGGAAGCCCATCGGAACACCATCAAATCTTTGGAGCCGTTTGTCAGATTACTCAAGTGAAGATGAGGAGGGAACCTGCCTTTGACATTATTGGACGGCTTGTGTAAATAATAAACTTTATCAACACTTGTCAAAAATAATTATAAAGAAATATTATTTAAAATAAAATAAATAAATTGATATTCGCGTGCTCTCCTGGTTTAAGCAATGTGTACTTATTTACTTATTTAATTATTTATTGATAATAAACAGCTGTCTTCCTTCTTTGATACAATTTTTGTGACTATTGAGTTTAGTGATGGTTGGGGGGTCGCGGCCTGTGAACCAGTGGCCAACAGGCCGTGGCACAGGTTGCAAGCGGCCCGCTAGCAGCTTGTCAGCAGGTTGCAAGCAGCCCGTGAGCGGCTTGTGATGCAACCGGTATAGCCACTTGCGAGGTACGGCCCGCATTCCCAATTGTGCACAGAGCAAGTCCCACTCTTCAAGCAAAATTCTACTGGCGTCTGTTTCTGTGTGAATTTCGAAGGAAACATGCTCAGGAACAAATATCTTGAATCTTTTTGAATTTTTTTTTTTTCTGTTTTTATATTTTTTACCTAAATACATATAATCTATCATGTTTTATTGAATAAAAATCACTAGCTTACAAGTGGCTCTCCACTGGCTGTCAACTGGCCTGCGGCCTGTGAACCTTTCCACTGGTTAGAGGCTCGCACGTGGCTTGCCCACAGGTTGCAAGCAGCCTGCTAAGCGGCCTGTTAGCGGATTGCAATCCCTTGCGCAACTACCCCCACCCATTTTCCATCACTCATCTTCTGCCCATTTGATGCTATAGACACTATTAAACAATGCTTGATGGTTTCTTTGCTGTATTTGTTGTTTGACTTACTGCCTGGACGCTGTAGCTATTGCATGCTATCAGAATCTCTCTTTAGGCAGGGCAACTTCTAATAATTTTCACTTGTGCAGATTAACTTAACTGCTTGGGCTTATAACATATTGTCTAGCTCTGAGTGAAAATCCCTTTCTCCTTCTGCAATAAGGACTTCCTGGGCCCCCTTCAGGAATTGCAACTCAGTACTCTTGTCTTTGGAACGTCTGGTCTTAGACTTTGTCTTTGGAAAATCCGTTTCCATAAACGTACTTGAAATCTGTCAAAACTCAGCATTCCATGATTGTTGATGCTGTATAATTGACAGAGAGTGATATCCAATCTTCATAGCTACATCTGCTGACAATTCTCCTTTCTTTCCCTTCTTGAAGGCAGGCACAGGAACCTTACACCCAAAGACTCAGTAATTTCAGGTTTTATGCCATTATAGCATAAGAACAGACTTAACGTACCATTGTGCTGGTTTGACCATAAATTAGGTAAATTGTTATCGGCAATGGCAGAGCTCTTTGGAGAACAACGCATGAATATGAATTGTCTAAGACACACTCTTCACATGATCAATAGTCCGCTCAGCCACTGCATCCATGTGTGGGTAATCCACCACAATGGTTTCAACCGTTATCCCTCTAACTTAGCAGATGAAGCAATTGTTGGTGCACAGTCTGTTCAATTAAAGCCATCACAACCAGTAGTTTGGCTAAGGCATGTGACTTGCGTGGAAGTAACCTTCAGAAGGAGAAACGCGAGAAATCATCCATGACAATTAGAAAATAATGGTACACCTGACCGTTATAATAGAATCCTTCAGCGAATTTGCCAGTCACATTGGTATGCAACATTTGCCTGGACCAGGCTGAGATGATTAAACAGTGGAAAGCATTCTACCAAAAGTTTACACAGTTAGATAAGATCTGCGAGCCCTTGGATTGTCGCGCAAAAGATGATTCAGATGCAGTTCAGACCAATTAGGCCCCAATAGGCTCCAAATCACTCTTAATCCAATTCAGGTCCAAGTACAGTTGCCCACTTGGTGGCAACTTTGACATTGCAATCACAGATCTCTCAAGGCAACACACAGCATCATCAGCCTCAGTGATAACTGCATCTGCAACACCTGAGACTTTGAGGCATCAAACTATCAAACACTTTGATCTAGCCAACAAAGAGAAGCCAAACAGCCTGCTCACTTATACAGCACATCAGAATTTAAGCCAAGCAGTTTGGGCTCATAACTTATATGACTCTCAGGGAAAGGGGTGGTGGACGTCGCTCGCACACAAGCTTACTTTCGCAGAAGCAACAAGGCTGAAGTATTGTGCACCACGTACTTTAGCAAGTGGCACTCCCAATTACTAGGGCCCTATTTGCATCCAAATCGGAGTCTGAATTGCACCACTTACTTTAGCAAGTGGCACTCCCAATTACTAGGGCCCTATTTGCATCCAAATCGGAGTCTGAATTGGACTATGTCCGTTAGGCCTAACTGCGCTCCGAATGCACTTCCAATTGGATGTACAGCTAATGCTAGTCAAAAGCGGTGAGGGGTCCGAATAGGATCCCTTTTGTGACTCCAAATCTCAAAAACTTTGTGCGTCTGGTGGGGTTTGAAGCCATCAGAAAAATTTTCTGAGCCTTCATGCTGAAATTTTGCTTGAAAATTTTCACTCAAATTGAAAAAGTTGGTGCCCAGTCCTCTCAATGGGTTTAATGAATGATGTAATACAAACTTGTGTCGCACATATTTTAATTATTTTCTGTTGGACTGAGCTACCTGCAATTGCTTCAGATTTCACAATCATGAATTTATTCACTACAAAGTTAGTAGCTATGTTTGCATGCAATCAAGAATTTATATAAGTTGACATAGTGCAGTTAAGAAATGGCAGTAGCATTGAACAATTATTGGAGAAGACAAAATTGATGAAGGGAAAAAAATTTGCCATGAAATTTTATTGGGGATGGAAATATGTACAAGTGCAGATTTGAGAAAAATTTTCATTTGATAATTATTTTAAGTTGAAAGTTTCAATTGCAAGGGAAGAGATTTCTGCAGCTAAGTTGCTGTAAATAAATGTTCTTGGTTGCTTTATGTTCACTGGTGTGAAGGGTCCTAATTGGTGGAAAACTCCCCATCAGGGCTCCTAATTGCTCCTAATGGGTCCAATTGGTTTGCTTTTGGGAGTAAAAAACGCTAGTAGCGCTCCTCTTAGGAGCCAAAAATCTGATTAGGAGCTATGAAAAAATGCGTTTTTTCAATTGGAATTCCTATTGGCTCCAAATTGCTCTCAGTCAGATTCAGATCCAATTAGGAGTCCAAATTGGACACCAAATAGGGCCCAAATTGGACCCCAAATTGCGCACGTGCTGCTCAGACCCAGGGCTGTTGTGCACAGGAACACTTCTCCGCATGTTCTTCCCTTTTCTGGTGGAGGACATTTCCTCCCATTTGCACCTTCCAACACATTAGCCCCTTCTCTACTTCAACTGCAGGTAATCCTTCAAGAGGTCCATCTTTGACTTCCATGGCACACTTGCAATCCCAAACAACTCCAGCACAATGGCAACCAGGGCTGTGGTCCTTGAAGGTTTGAACAAGGTTTTAACAGAGCCCCAAAACATCTTGTGGGAAATTGTTAATAGATCTTGTGAGTTTGGAACAACCTTGTGGATTAATCATGAAGTAAGCTCAAATCAGACAAAGAAGACGTTTATTCCTAATGGAAAGCGGTTAAGACTGCATTAGGAGGCAGCTTAGAGTCCCAATTGGCCAGTTAACTATTCTAATTGGTGCCTGATTTGGAACTGCTCCAATTTGGACCCTCAGGCATGTTGGACTCTAAATCATTTCCTGAATAGGGTCTGAACTGGAGTTGCTGGGTGCGGCAATTATTGCACAAGCAGGGTTAAGGATTTTTTTAAACTTTATTCAGTACATAAGCCAATGAATAACTTTGGACCTTCCACTGTGTCAAACACTATTTTTACAGATTGTCTTGAATTTCGACAGACCAATACAACTTCATTTTCCAATTCCCCCAGGGAACAATGAAACAGGTTGCTCTCAAGTTTTATAGCAAACGCATTTTCTTTTGAAAGTGGCAGGAAAGTCAAATGAATGCTCTGATGAAGTTGGTATAGGACAAGAGTTGCTTTGATCCACTTATTCCAGAAGATGGATTTCTTGTTTTTAACTGTTAAAGTTCCTGTGAATCTCTCTAATTTGGCAATTGGTTGAACATAAATTTTTTGTGGGGCAGTTGCTCTTGACAGAGTTTGACTGGGAGACTGTAGGTTTGAGCCAGTGTTCAGATGAACTTTTCTTTCATTCCACAAATTAATAAACTTGGGAGCAAATTCAACAGTCACTTGTATGATTGCTAAAACCCAGACACAAATGGCTTGAGTCTGAGACAATATGCTGTGAAAGAGGGCATCTTCATTTGGCCCAAATAACAGCAATCCACACAGGGCAATCAGAAATGCAAGAGTATATAGGCTACTTGATTGGTTGTAGGCGGCTCCCACATTCAAGGTTGCAAACCCTAGTAATCCTTGTGCTGATACTAATACGGACATAAACACCCATAATAGATGTTCTGGCCAACTGTTTTTGTTTTTCATGGCACATGCATATGTAAACTTGTCACTTGACACTTGGATCAAAGTGACAGTTGGAATTGAGATCATGGTCCAGGCTGCCAAAACAGCTGTAGCAAGTGATGCAAGACATATAACGGCGGTTAGATAAATGCCATCCTTGACTATATACTTTGGAAGATTCTTTTTGGCATTAAAAATGAGGTAGACTCTCATATTCTTAAGGACAAAAGAGCTTGTTGATAGAGTCAAGCCCAGGATGAACATCCAAACTCTAAGAGTACATGCAGACACTGTAACTCTTCCCAGATATGACAATTCACCAACAAAAATTAGAATAGACCCAAGAAGCTGGATTAATGTGAATACAGTTGATCCCTTTTTTATGATTTTAACATTTCTATAGAGCAGAGATATGATTCCAAGAGCAGTACAGGAAAGCCAGCCAATGACAATCAATGTAATTAAAATTTCCCCAAATGGACTTGAAACAGAGTTTAGAAGCTCGGTAAGTGTCTTGGATCCATCATGAGGTGGAGTAGATGTACCTATTTGCTTTTAGTGAAGACATTTTGCCAACATTTTGCAATATTCACAAACCAACCATCAAAAAACAAAGGCGGAGTTTCCAGATAGCTAAATTTGGTAAGTGACATATCAGTCCCTCCAAAGTTAATTGCATCAGTTGCTGGACTGTTTCCAATCAATGAATAGAAGTTATAAGTTGAGCGTAAATCTCCTTGCTCAGAAATCAAAAGAGGATCTCCATCAGAACCACGATAACCAGTATTCATGAACAGTGTAGAATTCATTAAAGGGCTGAGTTTTCTTGTTTGCAAGAGATGTAATCCATTATCAATGCCCTGAACTAGCTAAAAATGATATCAAACACAAATCCAACATGAAATTGGCATCCCTCACATTATTGAAAGCATAAGCAAGCAACATTATGCAGTCGTATGAAGGGTACAGATTATCATACCAGGCACCAGCATCATCGACAACCACACTGCTCACAAAATTTGATTAAATCAAACATCAACTTTTAGAAATCCAACAATACCCCAACGGCACTGTGATGTTGTTTGCCATTTCCAGAACTCTTGCATTATGATCTGCCATAAAGTCATTTGGATTATTGTATCCATTAATTGCAACAAAACCCCTTCCCATCTTGTAATACTCTGGATCATTATCCACAGTGGCATTGGAGTTGAGAACAGGAACATTCATACCAAGCCAAACATAGTCATTTCCAACAGATGCATTCAACATTGCAAGGCTGTAATAAACATGACCAACTTGAGCAAAATCACTCATGGCAATGATGTATCTTTTTTTGATGGTTTTGTCCGTTAAATAATGAAAGAGAAGATAAAGAGAATCTACCTTGCATCAACTCTTTTCAAGGACTGAGCAATGTATTCAATACCACTTTTGGTTTCTCCAATATCCATATCAATCACAGCCAATATAGATATTCCTTCTGTCTGAAACACTCTGATTATTTCCTGTGTCACAGATGCCCAAGAATTCACGTGAGCGGGATACATGATTGCAACTCGTTTCACATTCCATTCTTTGAGCAGCAAGAAAAGACCTTGGCCCATTCCAAACACTTCAATGGCAGAATTAATTAGAAGAGAAAAACAGTACAAAAGAGCAATTTGAAGTCACTGTACTTGTATCCATTTGAATTGCATAGCCATACTTGTTACGATCTAAGAGAGGATAAGACCAAGCTGCTGGGTTTATATATGGGATTTTGTAGTGGGTAGAAACAGCTGCGGTATACATGGCTGTGTTTACAAGATAATCGCCAAAAATAGCAATTACATCTAAAACCATTGAATAAAGTAAAATAAACATGCTTAGTGAGATTTTTTTATGATTTTAGCTGAAGAGTAACCTGGATGATCTTCGTAAATAGCCTGGACCGTCTTTGTTGCGAATCCACCGCTATCTGCAGAATTGTGTGACATTTCTTCAGAGACTTGGCGCGGATCATAGTTATTAAATCTCTTGATATTAATTGTTACACCAGGTAGAATGTTGTTCCAGTTGTTGTTCAAGTCAGAGACTGCAAGCTTCAGTTCCAAAGTACGTTAAAGCAGAACCAGATCTTTTTGACAAAGAACTTACAGAAGCTCCGAAATCGTACCAAAAGAAGTAATTCGCAAAGTTAGAGCTGTAAAAGTCCTTGTATTGGGTTTTATCCAGTTGATCCCAGCCTCCTGAAACGAGTGATCCATCGAACGAAAGCCCAGGATACCTGCAGGCGAAGCGATCAACCGAAATTCAAAGGACCTAAGCATTTATACCAGCTGTATGGGCCCACAAATGCGATTGTAATGGAGGGCGTTGTTGAAAAGTTGCTGGCCATGAGATCACGCAAAATGATGTGACAATTCTCCAAAATGTTCCTGTTTTCAGCACGGAGATTGGGTAACATAATAATAGTTTTTCACATTCTCCAATACCACTTGATAGAATCTAAATATACACCAAAGGGGGCAATCACAACAAGCGCCCATAGAAGACTCCAAAGTAGCGATCCAAGACCACCCCACTGAATCCACCCAAATAAAAATTCAAAAAGTGGTATGTACCATCCCATCGCAGACAAAGCAAACACCAGGACTTCACTGAATATGTACAACGCCAGTGGATTTCGCCCGCAGCTGGCCAGCGTCTCAAAACCTAATGGCACTTTTGCATTTGAGGAATAAGGAGCCAAGACATTCTCACTACTTGTTCCTCCCAATAGCGATGATTGCTCTGCATCTGTTACAACCACACTACGCCTTGTACCACTCCCTCCATCAACAACCCAAAACATCCAACCAAACACGCCGATCGAGAAAAATAGACACACTCCAACAAAGCTCGGAGTCCACAAGTTCTTGCATATTCTTGTTGAAATAAAATAAAAATATGAGAATGTCGTGTAAACACAAAGTGCAAGAATAAAATTACTCAACGGAACACCAAGGCAAATCACAAAGAATCCAGATACAGCCAAACACCCGAATGATTGCATTCCCAGTCGAAAACACAAGCGCATCCTCCATGACCCATCGGAATAATCGTTTTGGACGGCTCTTTGAAGACTGGTCCCAACAACAACACCAGCAATCGCTGTGATGCATGATGTCAGTGTTGAAAGCGTACCCTCATTGTCAAATGGCAGATTCTGGTAAGTGTGATTTCGGCCAAAGAGACTGACATCAAGATAAGATTCGGCAGTACAATGGGGAGGTTCGTAATACGAGAATGCAGGATCGTGGAATGCAGGGCATGGCGGTAAGTCTGGGAATGGAGAAGAATTTGCGATCGGAACGACCAGCACGCGCGTTAGGAGGCCCCAAACACCAAGTAGAAACGAGGGAAACACAAAGTTGAAGAGGTTCGGCGAAGGAATGGCCTTGTATGCTGAAGCCACAATCCAAAAGACAATCCCGATCCGTTGGAGAACTCCTGCAAATCGGAATGTAGCTATTGTGGAGAATGGAATATTCAATAGAAGACCAATAGCAATCAGCTTGAGAGATCGTTTCAGAATGGATTGATAGGACTTTTTCCCACTCTTCATTGATATTGGAATGGCCTAATAGGAGGTTAGAATACCATGAAACACGGACGGATATCATAAAGGATATTCACCACTCCCATAATGAACAAGAACGAAGGAAAGACAAGATCTGCAAGCGAGAGGCCAATCCAAGGTGGGTGCAGCAGAATGGGCCAGGCAACAGACTCAATCTGGTAGTTTGCCACAATCATGCCCAGGATAGTAGCGCCGCGGAAGATGTCGAGCGACTGGAGACGCGGCGCGGCCGGCGCCGGCGGGGGGCGCACTTGCGAGTGCGAGCGTTGCTGCAGCCGTGAGACAGGGCGCGACGGACTCGAGTTTGCGCGCGTGTTAGCGAGGGTATTCCTGGCGACAGCGCCGCCGTCGAGCGAGTCGTCCGAGTCAGCGATGGCGTTGCTGAGCAGAGTGTCGATGTTGGCGGCTGTTTGTTCGCGGCTCTCGTCCTGGCTCTCCACGCCGTCCTCCTCGCTTTCCCCGCGCGCGCCAGGCGCCACCGCCACTGTTTTGCGCCCGCGGAAGAACGCCGGCGCCTCAGCCGTGAACGAAACGCTCTTCGGCCGCCGCGATGTTTTCGCCGTTTCGAACGACGCCGCGTCCGCCGACGACGCTTCGTCTTCTTCGACTTCGAGGACTTCGACGGCGCTCTGGAAACTGTCGCTGTCGCTGAGTGACATTGTGCCGTGCTTGGTTTGGTCGCTAGTGGTCAATAAAGGTTTTAATTTGCGAAAGTAATAGAAAATATTCGATGCCCCCCCAACACCATCCGAGGACCAACTGCCCTGCCTGCCAGGAGCGATGGGGCCTCAACGCCAGATCGGGGAACTCTGGAGCTGGTAGCAGTGCGGGCGCACGTCCACTGCATCCTAAAGAATGGCAATCATACGGGCTAGTGGTAAGTTCATAGTTTAGTGCATGCATACAGTACCCTTTAAATGGCGAATCGATCCCACTGCTTTCAGGATGAACGAAAATCAAACAAGCCTGGCTTTGCATTCACTGCCTTTGAGCCATTCTGCCCAATTCACGCACAGAAAGACTCGGAAAAGCCTACGGCAAGACTCTCCATGTCGCTTGCTTCGAACGAGCCTCTGGCTCGAATCAAAGCATCGTCGCTAAAGCGTAGCTCTTCTGTGTCGGTTGCTGGCTCGGGTAGCTCCAGTGCTGCTGCTGCTGGTGCTACCAAGCATCCTCCATCTCCTCCATCAAGTCCTGCGCAAATGTCTCGCATTCCGTCCATCCACAAGCGATCTTCAATGACTGCCATCTCAAGAGTGACCCCGCCTTCTCCTGCATCTTCATTAGCTGGGTCGCCCAATAGCAGTCCTCGAAGAGCTACTGTGAGAACCTCACTGCCAGTTCCACACCGAGTCCTTCAAAAGACTTCTTCTGTTTCTACATTAGAGTTTAATGAAGATCCAGCTCGTGAAAACCCCGCTGCTGAAGTCCGTCAGTCCAACAAACCTGCCAAGTCCAAGAGTCGAGACTTCTTAAGTCAATATATCCCTCCACCACAAGCAACTCAAGGGCAACCAGCTTCCTCTGACGCCATTGAAATAACCCCACCATCTTCGAACTCTGACTCTTCCAGAATTGCTGCCTCTGAGGAGGGCTTTGACCCAGTTCATGATGGTTCTCTTGATACTGAAGCAACAATCACTCAAAATGATGGAAGCGCAGATTTTGATGACAAGAATGAAAGCTCTTCGAATGATCAGATCCTCGAAGCTACAATTACTCAATATGTAGAACCACCGAGCAGCGATGACAAAGGAGATCCTGCAACCGTAATGGAATCCCAAGACGAAATCGACATTCTTGACGCCTATGAGAACGAAAGAGATGCTTCAGACGATTCAAACTTTGCAAACACAGCAGATCCTGATGCTTTTGAAGATGAAGAGCAGCAAGAGCAATACGATTTTGGGTTTGATGATTCCCGCTCCACTGCCACTGGTTACGACTTTCAACTTGACGCTT
The DNA here is from genome assembly GCA_025765595.1 of Obelidium mucronatum. NCBI lineage: Eukaryota > Fungi > Chytridiomycota > Chytridiomycetes > Chytridiales > Chytriomycetaceae > Obelidium > Obelidium mucronatum. The sequence goes on along the minus strand of JAIVFH010000241.1, from coordinate 6,019 downwards.
CATCAACCCACTTATCTGGGCCGCCTTCCCCAACAGAGCATATTTCTACCCCATCCGGTCGTCAACTTCTCTCTAGACACGTATCCCAGCATCGCCCCCGCCGCCAAAGAAAACCTATCGACATGACAAACTTGACTCTTCTCCACCATCTCCTCACAACTCGCCTTGCAGACCTCCAAACTCACCACGCAGCTCTCATTCAAACCAGACGCCGCTCCTACACTCCTCTCTCCGCATCCTCATCGTCTCCTTCTTCAACATCCAGTTCTCACTACCATTTGCAATCGCACCATTCTCAAGCCTACCTCACCAGTGCCAAAGAAATCGTTTTCCTTGGACGCGGTATTGCAAAGTCATGGGGCCCTGTTGCTCGCAACTGCAAAGACGCCCATTTAGGGCGAGAGCTCGTCTTGTCCCTTCAAAAGGTGGATACTTTAAGCGCAAGAATGAAGGGCGTTTTGGGCAGTGTTTCTCGGTTTTTGAAAGATCAAGATGTTGTTGGTGGTGGCAGTGGTGTCAATTTCCAAAAAGTGGATGAAGAAGGAATCGTTTTGAGTAGTGCGATTGAGGTTGTTAAGGCGGCTGAAGAAGCTTTGGGTAGTTTAGAAGCGGCACGATTAATGGTGTGGGAAAAGGATGACGAAGTTAACAATGAGGACAGCAAGGCGTTGGATTCGAATTCTCCAAATGCCGTTGCGCCTTCTGCTGAAACCATTAGTCCTTTTGTCGTTGAGGGGGCGAATGGGAAATCTCCAATCGTCTTTAGTGGTATGGAGGGAATGGAAGAAGCACTTCGGATTGCCATGGATGCAGCTGGCGCCGTCGGTGAATGAATCACGAAGAACACAGTCAACAAGACTTGTGACACTCCTATCTTTATACAAAAAAAAAAACACTGTGAAAGAACTCTCATATCCATTTTGAATTTCAATAAACTTATTAACAACTCTAATTTATTTCCCCCGTATTCGGGCAATTGAATCAGTACCCAGCGCGAATATTCGCGGACGTCATTCCAGCTCGACCTCCTTGACTGTTTAATGACCGCGCTTCACTCTTTGTGTAATAATCGATAACTTCCTCTCTCGCATCCGTCAGATACTTTAACTCCTCCATCACAATCAGAATCAAATTGACGTATATAGCAAGCGCATTGAAAATGGCGTACCACCAGACACTTGATAACTCATTGCAGTTTTCCTGTAAAAGAATGAACATGTGATGAAATTTTAGCCCCACGAAAAAGGAGGTAAAACCCTTCTTGAGATATATGATATCTATACTTACACCAAAAGGGATAAGCTCCGCCCCTTCTCCTTTCGAAGTGCAAATCCAATTCACATCCCAAAATAAAACCGAGACAACAACCCAAAGAATCGACTGCTGCATATTCACAAAAACAAAGCTGCCCCAGAATAAACCCCTGCGTTTCAAACCCAGCACTGCTCTCCACAGTTTCGCATTCAACGCACCCAGCTTGTCGAATGCAAGGACAAATAGGGTCCACAGATAGAAAACTGTTGCAACAATCGTCAAGTATCGAGTAAACAGGACACTTCTATACGCAATCAAGAGGTCTGAAGAGAGTTCCGTTTCATGAATGACATATGTCAATGGAATCAGAATGGCACAGTTGAACAAGATGAACAGGAAGTGACAAATGACAAGGACCCGATAGTATTTCGTGTACAATCGGATAAGGGTATTCACAAATCGAGGTCGGGGTTTCCCTGCATTTGGTGTCTTGAGGTCATGTAAATAGCGGCGGTTAAACTCTGGGTATTGCTCAGCACCACCAGTGCCACCAGCGGCAGCCGTAGTAGCAGCAGCGCCGCCTGGCACCAATCGAGTGCGAGACGACCGTTCCATGAATTCAACGGACGATGATTGCGAGTCTTGCGAGGACCGGGTGTATTCAATCATGGGCACCTGGAGGTCAAACTGCACTTGGCCTGGCTGTGTTTGCAACGGCCTGTTTCCCTGCGGCTGGCTCGGCGAAGATCTGCGAGTTTGAGATGCGCTTCGAGGTTGTCTTGTCTGGGAGAGATCGCGGGAGGCCATTGGGTCGGTTTTTTGTGGAAATTGAATCAGGCGAAGACAAGAAATCAAAAAAAAAAGTGTTTCATCCTTGCTGGTTTGAACCTTGTCCAACTCTCTACCGCATCCACGGTTTTTCACCTTGACGCGGCGCGGACTCTCTGGGTCGCAATTTAATCTCTAGGCAACGATTTAAGCTTTATGACAATCACTTCATAACTATGTCTTCATCTCTTTGCTCAGTATTTCCTCTCTGTTGTATATCGTTGATGGCCTTCAAACATTTCAGCGCATGGGATTCTCCCTCCTCATGTCCACGCTTTCCAGCAAGTTGATAAAACTCAACCGCCTTTTCCAAAGACACTTGACCCCCAACAACTGCACTACCTGATTCCCAAAGCTTTCCAAGTCTGAATGCAGCCTGACGATTATCTGTCTTGTTGGCCTTTTCGTAGTAAATGAGCGCAACCGCAGGGTCCACATCTTCCATCGCTTCGGCATAGTAATACTGACTGGAGCTCGTATTGTTGTGAATGCCATCGGCAGCAATCTTGCTATACTTCAGGAAGGTTTGAACCTGATCTGGTTTGTTGTATAGGAGATATTGATACTGGTAGGCACTTTGAACGTATTGATTGTTGAGCCACGCGGTCTCTTGTCGCAAGGTTTCCGTATCTGCGTTGGTGGCAGCAATAGCGATTTTGGCTTCCAAATAGGGAATAATGTGATTTGATAGCCATTCAAGAACATCTTGCTTTGTCTTTACGACCGTATACCTCGTCTTATTTTTGGCCGACAATGAATAAAAATGCTCAGTGGCGAGATCAATAAGAGCTTCCATCTCCCCTATTGTGAGCAGTGTCAGATAAGTAGAAAATCAGTCGAGACCCCAACATCATACAAACCAAAATGCGCCCACATGATCTCTGGGACTATATAGCTTTCAACAGAGTCGCTGATTTGATATCTTCCCTTCAGTTTTGCAGATATACAGGCAGCCTGACTGGCCCTTGTAAGAGCATCCAGAACCTCCGCGACTTCTCCCTCAGCTTCAAACTCAAATGACTCCGAAACTTTCAACAAGACTAATTTTCGTGAAGAATCCGTTTGGCATATTTTGACAATCTCTTTCCACTCCTCCAACAGATGGTCGCGGAGTCCAGCCGCCAAACGCAAGGCCATCAGTTTCAGTGTCGCTGGGGATATCACAACAACAATCGCTTTTGTAGCCTTGGACAAGGCCGTTTTCTCAAGATTGCTTTTTTCTCTTGAAAAACACGACATTGGAACGGGTTGAGTATCCGAACTTTCAATCAACGCTTCAGCATCGCGATTATTGCGGTGCTTGCCATCCTGGCCATTCTGGTAGACAAAGGCGATCACTGATTCCTTTTTCAAAAAATGTTGAAGTGAACGCGCCCAACGGCCTTCAAACTCTTCTGCATGAGATATGTAAGAGTCATAGTTGGGCGGAGGACTCATCATTCGTGCAGATTGTCGCCGGTCCTTCCACGAAGGAACAGCAACAATTATTGCTGCTGAAGAGTACACGTAACCCACAGACGCTTCGTTTCCGTAGTGTAGATATTCATGGCGATCCATTTTCAAAGGATTTCCGAACCATTCAACTGCATTTGCATCAATTTCTGGAGCATTTGGGAGAATTTCCTTCAAAAACTTCAATCCAGTATCATACTCCGTATTATCATCACTGTAGTGACAAAAGTAGTCTCCAACAAAAAAGTCATCACTGGATGTCGCTCGTTCAGAAAACAGAGGCTTCACAAACACGGATAATCCAGAAGAAATAGCGGCTTGAAACACTTTCATATCGGCTCCCTTCAACATTGGCAGAATAGGATCTTCAGCATATCGCGGCTGTTCTGGCACTTGGTAGGCGTGTTGGCAATGAAAGACTAAAACACTACCTTCTCTACAAAAAGACGGGTTCGCAAGGCCCACTCGCAATTGATTCAGAAACAGGCAGTCTCGAGGTAATGAATTGTTGGCTCCTTCAAACACTGATGCGGCAGGATCGCGTTTAAACAGGTTGTAAGTGAGGGTGATACGGGTACCAGCCACCACAGGAGAGATTTCGTGCGGGCAGTCCGAAAAAAAGGCCGCCCATTGAATCAAGTGTGTTCCTGCGTCGTTCTTGATGCTTGCACCCCAGTCAAAAGTTTTCTTGGCATTTGCGTCCCCCCCTTTAGAAATGGACAAAACGCCTCCCTCAAAAGCGACGGGGAGACAGACTACAAGAGAGCCAAACATATCCTTGGATATAGGAGTGTCCACGTGTGCTTTGAAGAATCCCTCTGGTCCGTAAACATTTAGCTTATGCAATACAGCGCGGGCATTGCAAGCATCCTCCAGCAAGAGAGACTTCTGGATCGTTTCCACGATACCAGAATTATATACATCAAAGTTTGTGACCAAACAAGAGGCATCAAGTTTCAGGGCCTTCCGGTAATTGTTGTCCAACACTGTTTCCGTGTTGAAACCAAACGAAGCTGGACTACACGCAGCAACAAGTGACTCCACATCGGTCGAGTCACTTAAAGGAAAAGTCAGCATTTCAACGTTTCGATTCGGCGTAGTATTCTGCGTATTCAGCAACAATGTGTCCTTTTGAAAGACAAGTTTCAAAGGATCGTCAATCGTTACTGGAAGAATTCCGCTGACACAATAAGGACGGTTCACTTGCTCCAAAGCATGAGATAATTGAAGAACACTATCTTCATGCATACATTCACCGTCCTCTTCTTCCTCCTCCTCTTCGTCATCCTCGTCCTCAATTTCCTCATCGCCAACGTTTTCGCCCTTCAATCTCTTCTTCACTTCGTCAAATACATTCCGCGATTCGAGTTTGTAAATGGCCATCAAGTCTCTTTTGACACCACCTTTCCCCTTCTTCACACAATCCAACACCCGCTTTCCAGCCTCAGTATTTCCAGCTTTTTCAGCTATTTGATAATACTTGACAGCCTCGTCAAGCGACGCCTCACCACCAACAATAACACTACCCGATTCCCAAAGCTCTCCAAGCCTAAATGCCGCTGCAGAGTGATTGTTTGCACTGGCGTTCTTGTAATAGATAAAAGACAAGGCGGGATCCACGTCCTCCATCCCCTTGGCAAATGAAAATTGCGCATCCTTCGTTTCCCATTTATTTCCGTCCCCGTCTGCGGCAATTCGGAGATACTTGTGGTACTTTTCATTCTGTTCTGGAATCTTGGCGAGAAGAGTCGCTAATTGATAAGCGCTTGTGTAGAGCTGTGTGTTGAGGCTTGACAAGTTTGGAGAATCTCCACTGGTGAAAGTGGCAGCTGCGATTTCAGATTCAAGTCGTGGGATAATTAAATCGGAAAGCCAGTCAATTACTTCTTGCTGAGTTCTGGACACACTTGGTTTTTCATTCGAGCATTCGGTTATGTAGTTAAAATGGGCAGTGGCAATGCGAGGGAGTAAATCAGTACGACCTGTTATGAATTGTAAAAAAAGGTACAAATTTGCGATCAAAGTGGTAAATGCTCACCAAAATGAAGTGCCACTATTTCTGGCACAACGTTCATACTGAAAGCTCTCCGAAACTTCCAGTCTTCTGTCTGCTCAAGAAGGGCTGATATAATTGGCCCTGTAGCGGCCTTCGCCAACTCGTCCAATAGGCTACCGACTTCCCCGTCCTTTTCATTTCCATTAAACTTATGGAAGTTTTCCGCTTTCAACAGAATCAGCTTTCGGGACGGGTCCGCTTTGCATAGTTGGATGATTTCTTTCCAATCTTCCATCAAATAGTCGGGGAGCCCAGCAGCCAGTCTCAAAGCCATTAACTTGAGACAAGGGGGAGAAATAACGATAATGTATGCAGTTGTCGCATTTGATAGCGCCGTTTTGAATTCCGCGCTTCTCGCGGATGATTTGCACGATTTGGGAACATCTTTTCTTGTCTTGCTTTCTATCAAGAAAACGGCTTCGCGATTAT